>CM031238.1:591230664-591427218 GCA_018340775.1 Taxus wallichiana var. yunnanensis | reverse complement strand
ATACTCTGTGTACCTCCACGAGCATCTGTCTCGATATCTCCTCGTATGTCGAACAAGGGTCGCAGATAGCCCCTAAAGCATGTGGAGTGTATCAATCTCTACCATATCCTTCACTGCTAGAGGGATAGTCTCAGGGTAAGGGGGTTTTGTGTGGGACTCTACCCTATTGAATAGGTGCACGTTGTGCACTGGTGATCTGTGCAGATCCTTTTCCTCGGCCCTAGAAATCTCATAAATCAAAATAATTTGGGATCTCGTTGAGGATAAACTCGCAATAGATTTTCCTTAGAAAGTATAGTGGCACCTCGTTGTTATTGCAAGGTGGAAAATCAAACACCATCCACCATCAGTCCTAAAAAATTATTTTGATCAAATTATTATTACACTAATGGATGGGAAAATTTTTGCATGACAACGGAATAGAGTATGTTACAAAAGACCCCACAGCGAAAAAACACACTTATGTCCGACGAGAAGGATGTGGAACAAAAAGAAGAAGAAAGGATGTTAAAATAACTTTGCAATTAGGTGAAGGACGCAATTGTGGGATTTGACCAAATGGGGCATTACAGGAGTGGGGCACATTGTCCATATGCTCATGCAACTCATTGATGGTGATTGTCACATCTTTAATACTCTTTCTTACAAACACTACAGATGAATTTTGTGCATGATTTCTTGTGATCATGTTCATCATGTAATATTTGAATCGTGGGTGTCGTCCAAAATGATGATACCTATATCAAAATATTTGTTTAACAAATTCATGTAAATGTACTCATCTCAACTGTGGTTCTAGCCAATCACGTATTATGTCAGGAAATAATGTTGGTAATTTCATATCAAGTTAGCCTAAAGTGGTGTACTCATTGATAGGAGATTCTCCAATCTCTAACCAATCAATTAGTGATCCATGATCTACATTATGGTTATTTACCCATTCCTGGATTAATTCCATCTCTCTTGAGACATTGACTAGTTTTGAGGCCATTATGTCATGTAATTAATGATATTTCATTCATCCATCTCTATCAATGGACCTACAAATATAGTTTCATTCGTATCATAATCAAACTCCATATGAATAGACTTCAGTTGTTGAAGATATTTTTGTCAGAGTCATGTAGAAATTCACTAAAAGCATTTTCATCAATATGAAAATATAAATAGTAATTTTTATGTTCTATTTTATATTTAAGGGTCTTATATATGCTTTCTTCATCAATAGTAAAGTTGTCATTTGTTTTGTGACAGTCCCTCCTCCTAACTATAAAAATCATTAAATTGTTTATTTGATATGGAAAAACCTTAGCTATTGTTTTAACTTTTGTGGAAATTTTATTGTATGTCATTTATATTTATATTGGCCTCCAGTTACATGTGTCATTTATAAGATTGGGTTTATACTGTCTATTAGCGTTTTTACGATCGATATTAAATTTGTAAGTTTTGGTGGTTGTAGTCCAAGATCCATATTGTTTAATGATATGTTAGGTACATCTATTTAAGACTTAATCTTTAAATTTTCAAATATTTGATAACTCTAGCTATCTATTATGTAAGTTGAAAAATTATAATTAATGAATATGAAATTTAAACTAGGATCAATTAACTTGTATTTAAGTAAACTGTATAATTTATATCAAAACACCAAACCATATGAAATAAAATTTCCAAAATATTTTTAAACTTGGAAATGAAACATGAAATACTTTCACCTCATTATTACATATATAGTTCTTATCGCTTATAGTTCACTCTAATTTTTTAAAAATAAAATTTGGAAAAATACACGGATCCAAAACTTATGGAACTCTTATTACTCAATCATTATGAAATCCACACAAGAATTTTTTGTATTTATAAATCTATGTGTTTCTCAACAGCCTTATGCCACCCACTCATTTACAAGTTTTTGCACAGATGAATTTTCTATACTCTCACAAGAATATCATTGTGAAATCCATTGATGCCATTAGTTAAAATAAATATTTTTTATTATATGGCATGATTGTTATTTATTTTCTTTGAATATCATTTTCTTCGCTTTTATAAAATTTTGTTTGAAAATAGAGTTGTAGTTATTTCAATTGAGTGTAGTTCAACCAAAGGGATACATATTTCTATATATTTAATTTCACAAACTTCTCATAGGTTCAATACAAAATAAAAATTTAATAATGTGCAAAAATAAAAGATGAAATGTCGAATTTTAGATATTTTGTTACTTCATATATGTTTTTTAATTTTGTTGTTGCTTGTTTTGTATTTACTGTCGGTTATTTTTGTATTTACTATATAATATGGTTGAAGGTTAATATGACCCTTGCATCTTGAGAAATAAATAATTTTACATTAAGTTCATCATTTTGATTTCATGATGGTGTTTTGGTAGTGCCTACTTTGTTTGTAATGTTGTGTATTAGTCAGTGTAATTTCTTTTTGTTGTGATTATGCACATTCTCATTTGTGGTGGAAATATAAATAGTACTGCCAAATTATTCATAATAGCTCTATATATCCTAATATTGGTTTTTGTCATCAATAATCCAATCATCAATTCCTTTTGGATTTGCATCTCTCATATTTCGATAGGTCTTCTAAATGAATGATAAGGCCAACCTAATCATCTTAGTCATCATATACATAAAATGAATTAAGGATGTTTTTTAATAAATTTTTTTATATTTTCTTCTCGATTTTTCACTATTTGGGAGGCTCGGTTATTACCAAACATGAGAATTATGAGAGTAAGCAAGCATCTTCACCCACGACTGATCTTGATGTTGGTGTTTCTAGTGCTCACAAGTAATTTTTTTATGGACATTATATTCAAACTAAAAAAGTATAAAACAAGAAGAATAGAGAAATGCATACCAGTTTCATGTGAATCTCTTCCTAGTGCTTTTCTTTGGGTTTCATGGTAATTTAGGGGCTAAATTATCTTATGATATTCAAATTTTTTTCATGGTATTTTACAGAGCCTCATCCTCATCCTCGTATACCAATTAAATGCTAACCTACTCTACCATATAACTAAGGAAAACCTACTCCTCTTCCAGATCCCTTTGTGCAACCTCTTTTCTATCACATATTCCTTGAGCTTCTTCAAGGTTTTTCTCTCCTCTTTGTGGCACATACAGAAATGTGTGTGTGTGTGTGTGTGTGTGTGTGTGTGTTATTTTGAAGAATGGAGAAGCTCGATAGTTTTACAAGATGGTGCTCATCATAAATGCAGGATGACTATGACACATATCGGGCATGTCTAGGAAAGCCAAGTAGCCCCTATCCTATTTTAATTCAAGTCAAGCATGTCCCACAATTGAGGTGAAATTGGTATGGTTATTTGAACATTGTGGGTTGGACATTGTCCTTAAATGTCACCACCAGTGATCACAAAACTGCCATTTCCTATAAGGTGGTTCCCCCTCATTATAAATGGCTCCAAATCTATTCATATCAATGTATTAAGTTCACAATCACACTATTAATTTATTGATTAAGAATTATCATTTGACATAGCATATAAAAAATAAACATTAATTATGGTAAATTGAATGATTGATTGTTATGAAACATAATATATAATATTATCAGTTCAAAAATATGACATATAGAAATATCATTAAAATTTGCATTGAAGTATAGTTTATTTAGGTTTATTGTATATCATTTGTAAAAACAAATCATACAGAGCAATATATGATTGAAATCTACTAACATAAAACTTTATTGAGTTCCCCTATTTTTATATTCATAAAAAACACATAAAATACAAATATATCATCCATCAAAATAAAAATTGCAATAATCACATTTGTATTGTAATTAAAAACATCAATATGTTTAATTTTTACATTTTTAACACGTAATAACTATCAAAGTAATAGTTATTTTAATGTCAATACCTCAAATTATATTAAGTATATGTATTATTAAGTATCCTTAATCTCAAAGCTATACTTATTTACTACATATTAAACTTGTTTTATTATTATATGTTTTCCGCACCAAAAAATATTATAATAAATTGTACTTTCATACTCATTCCTTAGCTAATATTCTTTCACGCATTCAAACAAGATCTCTAAATGTAATTAAAATGCTCTTGAAATATTTTATCTACGTAATTGGTTGGTAGGCCTTTGTAAGTTAATTTTATTTGTTGTTAGGCCTTTACTCAAAAACATTATTTCAGGCAATAAACAACGAGCTCCAAAATACACCATATGGCTAATGCATTATGATTTATTAGTAGACTTCTCCATGAAAAAAAGAAAAACTTCTAAACGATACTCAAATAGACGTAAAATTTAAGGTTGAAGTCTCCTTGTAAAATACACAAATAAATATGAATTTCAAGGCTCTTATGTTAAAAATTACACATAGCACATTGATTAGTGACTTCATTATTTTTTGGTAATTTTTCTACTGATTTGTGACAAACGACATCATTTTAGTTGCACCATCGTTTTGTTATTGAAAAAATATATTTGAGGAAAAAGGGGCCCACACATCAAAACAAAAAGAATCGATTATAAATGATGAAAACACTTGCAGAAAAGAAATATATACATTTAAATTTCTATTTCAAAGCATTCTTAATCAATTAGAAATTTAGTGTTCATTGTTCATTACATCTAATCTAAAATCTTATAGTCAAAGTGCCTATCGGGCACTTTTTCTTTATTGTCTAAATATCTTATCCACGGTAACAACTATTTTGAATTCTCCCCACAATAATTTTGCATGACGTTTACTAGAAAATGTTGGTCTATCACTGACAGAAGGCAATTGTCCCAAATCTCCCACAAAAATCATAGATATAGCTCCAAAACTCATGTTTGCATTTTTAGGAATTCTTTGACGAAGTCACACAAGATTCACAATCCAAACCAATACCTATCACATGAGTTCGTATAGGGGTTTTAAATATTAGTGAATATTGACCCAATATATTGCACCATAAAAAGGGGTATAAGAGGTTATATTATAAAGGTTTTTACATATATTGGGGGTAGGATATGTAGAGTGATAAGGAGGATGGAGGAGTATTTATGGGGCAAATAAAGAAGCCCTAAATTCATATCATTTTTATTGTGTGTTTTGTCAAAGTATTGGCATGTTTTTAAGAGAAGCAAAGTGTATTTCAGAGTAATGACACTACATAACTCTCAATATCTAAGACATCCTTCATAATATCATCACTAAAGCATATATTTTACATTTGATTCATTTTTTAAGGAGAACAAATGTTATGAAGATTTAATAAATTTAACTAACAACAATGCGGCCACATATGACCCTTCACATTACTATACAAAGTTTGATTAGTGTGACAAATGTAGATAGAAAAGAGAGTAAAAGAGATCAAATTATACATAATGAGAGTTTGTACTTTTTCAAGTCCAATAAGAATTTGATCAAAGTTTTAAGTGGGAATATATATTTTTTTTTTTTGAAAATGTAAGACATTGAAGAGGTGGAAATAAAAAGGGATATTAAAAATGTCAAAGGGAAAATGTCAGAGGTATTTTATAATTCAAAATTTGTATTGGGAGGGGTATTAATAATATAAGATTGAAATTTAGATTTGGAAATAGGGGTATTATTTATTATCCTATGAACACATGATAGGACATAAATTTACATAGTGAATCCCTCGTGGACAAAGTCAAGAGTTTGTTTTCTAGCAAAATTGGACAAAGTCAAGAGTTTGTTTTGTAGCAATAGTTTTTATGATGCTCATTTCATCAATCAATATGTATTTTATGTGGTGAATGTCTTCCTGGAATATCTTTGATTGGGATTCATAGTTGGGAATGGATTGTTAACACACCAATATTGAAAGCAACAACTCCTGTTGGTGCAAATAATAAAAATGGAGAACACTCATGGAATGCTACATCTTGAAGAGCTTAACAAATGACACCAATTAGATATGTTTTTCATGTTCTTGTTGTTCCTTACATTATCATGAATAATGGTAAGCAATTTTGACCTTGATGATAATGTGTCATAATTATATCAAGTGGCACGTAAGGTTTCATAATTCATATTTGGTAATATATCATCATCTATTAAAAACCCATCATCTTTCATGGTGCTTATGAATTTTATTGTTTTATTCATGTATTTTTCACCTCAATATTTGTAATTCCATGTTGATTTTCAATCAATATCTCTTCTTCCCAACATATCTATTTTATTTACTTCCATAATTTGGCCACGTTGTAGTCTAAATATGATTCCCCTTAATTTGTGTTGTGTTCGTTGAGTAGGTTGATTATTTTCATCTTCATAATCACTATGGTTTTTAACATATCTTTTGGAATAGTCCTTCACTTGACATGTCAAGGATTATAATTGAATGACTCCCAATTTGATTTTATTACATCATCATCAAGCCCAATATCTCTAAATCTATATTACCAAATGGACTGTAAAGTAATAATTATGACCAACAAAATTTATCCCATTTGTGTGATTCACGCACAGGAGTTGAGGAAAACCTTAGGAATAATCCTACAATAGCTATTATAGTCTTTGCATCCCATTCGTTATCTCTTTTTTGTGTTAGATTATATGTCCAAGATCTAGTTGTGTCAATAAGTGAAATATTTTCCATGGAAAATCGTATGTTCTTATATCCAACAACGAAGGATTGTGGATGATCTTCATGGTCGTCTTCATCATTTTAGATACTAGTTTTAACACCTCGCATGAAACATTCAAATTGAAAAATAGCCTACTGCGCTTTGTTGCAGAAACTCAAACAATATGTGACATGTATTTTTTCCCCAATGTCTCTTTCGATAATTTTTTAGTTAGAAGTCTTCTAGATATGCTCGAGTGTTGTTGATTTAGTCGGGTTTTCAATGTTTGCAATTTGCAACAACATTTGATAATATGTCTCAAAACTCTTAGTTACTTTTTTTGCATACTTGGTAATGTTGTTGATTACATGTTTGAAAAAATGGGTTGTCAATCTACATTTTCTCTCAATTGTAGTATGTAGCAATTGTGTGTATTTACTGTTTCATCATTTTTTGTAGGCTTAAAATTTTTATCTCATGTTTCCAAGTCTTGATATAATTTTGATCCCTTAAAATTCAATGGCCATTGAGCATTATACCTATAAGTAATAATAACATGTGTTTAGTTCTTATACACATATTCTATTTAATTTCTATACAAATATTTGAGTGTTGGAACATCTTATCTACAAACCACTCTTCCTATTTTCTTATGTTTGCAAGCACCGTCTCTACACATTGTACATCATTTTACACAATTGAGTAGCTCTTAGTGGTCACTTTTTAAATCCGCATGTGTGAGTTGTCTTGTATATCGAAGACATGATGTTGAGAAAAAAAATTGTATTGTCTATCAAAATTTATGTGTTACATTGAGAAAATAAAAACATTCTATGAAACATCTAGATTTGGTGAGGATTGATAGCATTTTTCATTCATGATCATTTGTCCAATCAAGGTTGTCCATATTTGATGCTCTGTCTTACCATATGAATCCATACACATGTGATCAACCACTATGTTATCATTCATATATAGAGCAATAATATTTTATTGTCATTCATTTCTGCAGTATCTCCTTTCATAAAATTATATGCCACATGTGTATGTGTTGTTCTCAACATTAGAGTATGTATCAAGTCAATACATATCATTTACACTTAAAGTGAAGAAAATGGTAGGCAATTCTATGGTTCTGATGCAACATGTCAATTAATTCACTATGAAATTTCATCCAATAGGACCTTGTACCCCTCAAGATGTTTTCAAACCACATCAAACAATCAACTAGATGGGATGGGAAAATTGTTCATATGTTCCCGCAACTCATTAATGGTGGTTGATATATCTTGAAACCTCTTTTTTACAAACATTGCAAATGAATTTTGTGCACAATGTCTCATGACCATGTTCATCATGTAATATTTGAATTGTGGGTGTAAACTAAAAAATGTGGATGTACTACTCATTTCAACCGTGGTTCTAGCCGATCAAACCTTCCATCAAAAACAATGTTGGGAATATCAAATTAGCTTAAAGTGACAATCATTAATAGGATTTGCTCTAATCCATGACCAATCAATTAGTGCTCCAAGATCCGGATTACGGTTATTTATTTGTGCATGGATTAATTACATCTCTCTTAGGACATTGGGTGGTTTGGAGGCCATTGATGTCATGCGATTAATAATATTTACTTCATCCATCTCCATTATTCGACCTACAAATACACTTTCATTCGCATCAGAATCAAACTCCATGTGGACAAAGATCAGTTGGTTGAAGATATTTTCATCACAGTCGAGTGGAAGTTCACTAAGAGCATTTTCATCAATTTGAATATGTGAATAGAACTTATCATCTTCAATTTTATATTTAAGGACCGTAATTACATGCTCTCTATTGAGAGTAAACTAGTAATTTGTTTCACGTTGATCCCTCCTTTGAACTATAATAATCGGTAAATATTTTATTCGATGTAGCATAACCTTAACATTTGTTTTCCTTCTTGTGAAAAACTTATTACACGTCCTTTATATTTATATTGACCTCCAATTGCATGTGTCACTTGAAGGATTGGGTTGACATGGGCTATTAGTATTTCTTCAACCTATGTTAAGTTTGCAAATTTGGTGGTTATGGCCCAAGATCCATATTGTTTGATGTTAAAAATCAATGATAACCTCCCTTATTGGCATATGTCACACACAAGGCCTTCAAGTGTTCGAGAAACTCTAAGTTAGTAAGAGAACAAAAGCAAGCTAAAAGTTAAAAGGAAATAAAGATCACCTTATTGATCTTAGTGTGTTTGGAAACATGTGCTCCTGTGAAATGGTATAAAAACATGTATAAGTGAATCAATGACTGTATAAATTTAGGACAATCAAGGACACACTAAATTTAATAGTATGTTGCAAGAGTGATATTAAAGTTGTAAGAACAAAATTATTATTTCCAAGATCATCTGGAAGTGTCAAAAGCATAATTCAATCATTTAAAGAGCATTCTAGCATTCACTAATTTTTGTTGCATGTGTTGAGTTCTAATTGTGATATTGTTCAAAACATAATGGACCTCGGAAATAATGGAGTGATGTAGAAGTCCCCATTAACATCCCCCATTTTTTTGGGTCTTATGAGGTGTCGATATCGGATTATGGTCTTGATGAGAGGTGTATTTTCCTAGTGGTTCACTAGAGTACCAAAAAAAGTGAGTGAGGTTTCCAACAACTAGAGCGTGGTGATCATGTTTGAAGGTTGAATTTCATATTTCACATAAGACCATTTCCAAACCCACTTCAAAAGTGTTCATCCAATTCCATACCCATTTCGGAATTGTTTAGTGTAGTTTTCTAATTTCTATCTTCCAATATTTATCTTATTGTCTAGGCATATATTTTGTCACCTGTCAATTACAAATGTCTCCATATTTGCATTAGCTAATGTATTATCTCACAAAACCTAATTTCTTTGACACTTTAATTATTCCAAATATTTTTATATTATTTTGTTGTTCTCGATTGTCCACATATATCCTTGAATATGTTTGCATTATCATTTATCTGAATCAAACCTAATTAGCACCATAGATATGGTTAGTTTACTATATTTGATATTGTAGGATCGATTTCAATATCTATAGTTTTCCCTTCGTGAGAGCCCTTATCCCATCCAAGATCATGAATGGGGGAAAGTTGATTTCTCATGTATTCCATCTATCACCTTCTACATTGACCAATGATCCTCATGAAGCAAATGAGTGGATGTAGAATTGAAGAGAGTGTTGGTACCATTTAAACTTTGTGCCATGTCAAAAACATTATGTCATCCGATTGGTTTTCTAAGGTCCAACATTAACTCTTTCTTGAGCTTCCCAATATATTTAGTTTCTATATTATCCAATGTTTATGCATCTTTCTAGAGCTTAACTACCCACAACCTCATATGTGGATTTCTCACCTCCTTATTCATGTAATCTAAGAAGGATTACCGAACTACAACTACATCCAATCCCCATTCTCTTTCATTGTTTCCCCCTATATGAGAAGGGTTTGCAATCCACTTCTATTCCATATTGGTTTTGCCTCTCTTTCCTACAAAGGAAGCCATGTTAGTAACACACTGGGGTGAGCTAGAGACAACTTTATAGTTGAAAGGAGGATGAAAAAGTGGGAGGAATTAACATACTAAGAATGTTAGCAACAAGGAGAGGTTCTACTAATTTCCATGGATCATTCGAAAAGACATCCTACTATGAACTTCTTCAATCTACACAAGGAGGGAAAATAGCATACGATAGATTACACACATAAGAGGAAAAAAATGAATGGACTATGATTACCTTGCTAAAGAGAAATCAACATGTAGAGTGTACACCCCCTGCCTCGATGTGTTATCAACTTCACAAAGCAGACTCAAACATTCCACGTCACCTTTTTCAATCATAGAATATTTCAAGTGCCTAACACATTGTTCACCTCTTCACGCCGCCTTTTGACCATGATGTTATGATAGCCAAATGTGGCTATTTGATAGGATGATGTATTCTTTTAGGACCATACTCGAATGACCTCATCCACTTATTGCCATATTTGGTGGTGGGGTTGTATCATAAATCATATGGCAACCCATTTCATATTTATCATTAGTTTCTCTTTTTTCATTCTTAGTTTTCCTTTTTATTTTTCAAAAATGATTGTACCATAGGGGTTGTTACCCCTCTTCCAAATGGGACGCATCCTAAATTAGTGGGATGGAGCTCTCTTCAAAAGGTGGGGCGCCAAATTTGTTTGGGTGCTTAAGAGGTTTTCACATATCAATACCCTTATTGGTAGTCCAACCCATTAAACTTGAATTTGTTCCCCTTTTTATGTTGAAACTCTACGACTTCTAGTTTATTGCAATGACATTTAGCTATATTAACTAACTCTTCCTATCTACATGTTTTAATAAGCCCCCCTTTGATTGCATTTATTAGGATTTGTGAGAACCTTTACCATTATAAGTTTTCTCCAACCTTTTAAGACAAAAGATTGAATACCTTTTCATAGTGCCATTGTTTCAACTCAATCATTAATGTCCCCTTCCAATACTTGTCGAGAAGATTAATTTTGGCTAGCCTTGGTGATCTAGAAAGACTCCAACCCCTCTTATAAATATGGAAATTCCTTTTACAACCTTGTCATAAATTAGTTTCGAATATACTTAGCAAAGAAGAATCCATGCCACTTTTTTGCTTCTTTTTCCCCAAAATACTAATCCCTTTATCATGGGATAGATCAAATGGCATTCTAATTTTAAATAAAAGTTCCTTACAAGGATATGCCAAGTGTTAATCTCAACATAATTATACCTTAACGTACAAATTTAGATTAAAATTCAATCCAACATGCAAATGCTAAGTATCAAAAATAAGGACAATGATATTATGGAACTATTTTTTTTCAAACATGTTTATCATATATATTTAAAATATTCTTTGAGATCATATTCGTTTGGAGTATGACTCCAAATATTTATTTTATATTATATGTTTTTAAGTATTCATTCGAGGTGAAAATTCAAAAAAAAAACAACATACATGAATCCAGCAATGTAATCATCCTTACAATCTTCATTAGTCAAACAATCCATGAGATAAATATAATAATAAAAAATTGCAATCTCCAACATTAGAAGATGTCCAAAAGTGTCAATACTACAAAACGACGAAATAATGAACAATGATAATAAAACAATATAATCGCACTCAAATGCATACATTGAAAAAAGGTGGATTGGGTGCAGTTTTGCAGGCATCTTCTATTGTTCTAATATTAATCAGTAATAATACAAAAAGTAAAATGTATTTAATAGCCTCTATAAATTTCAATCTTGGTTAACAAATTCGTTTCCACAAATTCATTTATTACTGTACGTTTTTCTCTATTTGGTTATTAATGAGGGGGTCATGGTTTACTTAAACTGCAATCCAATGTTTTTCACTTGCACAACAATTAATTACAACTTTAAGATTTTATAATCAATGACGTACACTATTGAGTGAAAGATATGATGTTTGTATTTAAACAATTAACATAATTATATGATGTTAGTATTTAAATCAATTAACATAATTATATGATTTCATGCAAAGCAAACAACAACGGGTTATTGCAGAAAGAAAAAAATTAATTCTGAAAAATAGGATTGAACTCCAAACAAAGCCAATTGCAAACACAAATGATAGCAGTAAAGATACAAGGTTGTGAATAACCTGTGTCAAACCCCTTGGTGCTACTTAAAAAGTACCTTGTGTAAATATACTTATATTTATGTAATTGTACTTTGCATAAGTATGTAAACCTGAATATGAGAAAATTGTCCAATCTACCTATCACAAAACTTGTATACTAGACTTTTGTGGTATTTGGAAAGATTGAAACATCTTGCATATACTGCAACTTTCACATTTTAGTGATGTTGATGGCTATTCTGAGTTATAAATATTTTCATATGCACAATTTTTTTTTAGAAAAGTCCATTACTTCATTTACAATTAGCTCCTCGTAAAATGACAGGTGTCTAGAATTGTTTTGTATAACAACAAAAAAAGGAACAAAATTGTTAAAACTAAAATGAAAATCATGAAACAGGAAAGTATTTATCCACTTAAAAAAAAATGAAAACCCGTCTGCAATTTGGAGGGCACGTAATTTGTACAAATTTCCTAACTCATATGCTTCACACATGTTAATCCGAATGCAAACAGGTCTGGATGTATGCATGGTGGAACCAATGCTATTAAGTTACAAATTTAATTAAACTAACTTTAGTTGTACTCCATTGTATGAAGCTGTATCTACAGGTCAGCGCAAGGTTGGGTGCTATCGTGTTTTCCCAACCTGAAATAGAGGGCATTGTACTTTTGATATCCTATATTATCTTCAAAATATTCTTATTACTCATATATTCCTTAGGAAGTACAGAAAAACAATGGCTGTTATGTGAGGGACAAAATATGAGAGAGTTACCTGTCAAAACATGTTATACAAAAATTATGGAGACCTACGTTATGGTCTTTCTGGGAGAGACAATCTGCAACTATGCTAAGTTGCTGACACTATTTGAACTTATTTCTCAACTCGAGATGTGCAATGTTCCTTGAAAAGTACTTGGATACATAGTAACTATTCTTCTAAAAACACTTCCCTCACTCAAAAAAAGTACACTACCTTTTACCAAGATACGTCAACAGATATAAATAGGGCAAGGAAATTATGATAATCCCTTCTGCTATAATTGTTAAATAGTAATATATAGAAAATTACACTCTCCCATCTGGCAAAAAAAGCCTCAACAAAATTGAATGAGATGAGAAATCATCATACTGCATATAGTGTTATTCTTGAAGAAGCTTCTCTGCAATTTGCACTGCATTAAGAGCAGCCCCTTTGCGTATTTGATCCCCACAAACGAAAATATCCAATCTGATTATCAATGCATAAACAGCAGTGTCAGAAGGTCAGATATGATAACAGGAATCTATTAGGAGAAGGTACAAGGCTAATGGAGATACCCATAATTGCCATTTTGAGAAGCATCTTGCCGGATCCAACAGCAGCAACATCATCCTTGTTTGAAACCTGTTGAAAACAGTTCTTAAAATGTGTTAAAAGCCACGAAAATCCACAAGTCATTAAAAAGAAGCAACTAATTAGCACCCTGAGCATAGCAATAAAATGACATTTCTAATTTCATGGTATTTCATTATATTGGCTAACAAAATAGTCTGAGTCCACATATAGAAGTTAGCTGTATTGCTGCATATTCACATACTGCAACAATCCAACAAATAAATGCTCATCAAGAAAACATGAACGCTGCAAATAGTTGAATCAAAAAGAACCTCTAGAGGAGTTGGAAAGTGGTTGCCAGCTCAATCATCAATGACAACAATACCATCAGAATTCTTAAGAATCTCCCTAGCAGTACCCTGCGCAAGCATAGAGAAATTAATTTGTAAATCTACCACCAGTTGCTTTTCTTGTGGGTATATTTCTATATCAGCGTCAAGTCATAAACAAACCCAATGATACAAAAATTTAATCCAAAATGAATCACCAAAAATTAAAAATCCTCTGCCATTATAAAGACAAATTCACCTTAAAGGCATAAACATAGGAATTTTTTTTGTGTAACTTCACATAACTACAAAAACATCACTTTATTTTAGTTGCTGTGACTTGGGAAGTATATAAAAGTAAGATGGCATTTGAAACATTACTCGGGCGCATAGCATTTTTGTAGCTAGCTTTTTTTTTTTGGTTAGGAGTACATGAGAACATTAACAGGCCCCAGCCCCGGCATGGGAATTTAAGCATATTATCATACTAGAAACCGCCTTAATGAGGTATCCCATTAACAGTCCATGGGAGGGTGTGTCACCTTATCACGAAGTGGGATTCATACTTGGGTTTCACTCACTTTCAAATACAGTTTCACCCACTTTCAATTACACCCATTTACTGTTACAATATCACCTGATATTTTGTGACTAGCTTTGACTGAAACAGTTTTCGTGAATAATATGACAGGTCTTGGGACCCAGAACAATTGAATATTTTAGCAAACTTTCCTAAAGATACATTGTGCAAGAATTTTTTTTTAAAAACTCATCAGAACTTCGGAAAATCTTCTAGTTTTGAGTTCAAATAACAAAGCAAATGTCAATATAAATCTGTTACATCCAGATTAATCATGGAAGGACCATAGAAGTGATTGCTAACATCTCCAATGCAACCTTGAAAAGTACATCCTGGAAGTGGATCTGCACAAGCTTGAATCACATCACTAATGTAGAAAAATACAGTATCCAATACATTAGCCTATCCAATTCAGGAGGGTGAAGATTAGTTTTATAGCTGTATAGCATATCATACCATCAGTATAACTTGTAATAAACATCACAATTCTTTAGAAGACCCTAAATCAATCTGGTTCTCTGGTATTTTCATATTGCTTGCCTTAACGAAATTTGTCTACCCAGCAATATAACCCTTAGATGAACACTATACATCTTAATAAACATCAGCCTTTTCTTAGGAAGAAAACAATTATGTATAAAATTCTCTTAGTGGATTACCACGTGAAGTGGCTTGTCGAATTCCAGATTTATACTCTGCTTCATACCTGGAAACCTGCTGCAAGAGATGGTAATAAGGTTGGTACTCTGTAATTGTAACAAGGTTGTAAAGGGCGTGAAGGCGAAGAATATCATGTAAGAGGTTGAGGTCATTCATTTTTTTACTGTAATTTGGCAAGTGATTTGTTGAGTAAAGGTTCGTCACTTTACTTCTTAGTTAAATTGCCAGAAGTATGTGTTTATGCAATCTTCCATTCCTCACAATAATTTTGCAATTTTAATTTTAAATGATCACATAATTGAGCATTGATATTGAGAGGGATTGTCTTATTTAAAATAAATGATTTCTATTGAAAACCAGAAATATAAACAAGGAAAAACAAATGTGCGCAAGCATCGTGTGGAAAACCAAAAAGGCAATACTTTATTTATGTACAGAAAGCAGTTTTATTTGATCTGCATCTTCAAACATTCCTTGTTTTCCAAGGAATGTAAACATGCATTGAACAACAAAAGATGATGGCGCAGGGTGGGGGATTCATTGCCCAAACAGAATCATTGCCCCCAGTAAAATATTTCCCGCCCATGCCTAACACTAAAAAATGATGATGATATTACAGTTTTTGGGGCTTTCTCCTTGTGTACATTATGCTAAATCAAACCTCCTTTGAAGGGAATTCCTGTGGAGGGCAACCAAGTGGAACCAGAAATGAAATTTGCTACAGTGAAATTCTTGGCCTCCTCTGCTGTTTTGATAACCCTATAGCCGTCCCATGTTACACGCTTGTCCAGCTTTGCCCCTGGACCCCTGTTCCTGTATTCTCCATAATACAAGCTTTGAAGTGCATAATGTCCAGACCACTCCAGCCAGCCAGCAGGGTGAATTAAATCATCTATGAACGTTCGAATGAAGACTGTCCTTGAGTACATTTTCCACGGCCTGCCGAGGTAAGTCTGGAAGGAGCTCTGGGCACTAAACAGATCCCTGCTTGCTAGCACTCTGCAGTTCTGAATGGAAATACCGGTGTTCTGGTTGGGATCTTTCCTGCCCTGAGCTGTAATTGTGTTCTTTTGATGAGGCATGGGCCTTCTCACAACGATATTGCAATCCTGGAGAACCACGGCTGCATTGCCGAATACGAAGTCCACAGTGCCATAGATATTGCATTCTCTGTAAAACTGGCGGAGGGAGTGGACATATAAGCTGTCTTGGTAGCCAAAAATGCTGCAGCGGTAAATGGCGGAGAAATCAGCCCCCACGCGAAGAGCTACGGCTTGATGCTTGTTTGGGCCTGCGTCGTTGACAAAGCTCATATCCCGTGCAATAAATCCTTCGCCGGATACAGCTGCATTCAGCAACAAACGGAGACCATCAAGTCCTATTCATGGGGTTAATCAATTTGATTTGAATGTGAACAGACACATGAAAAAAGAAGAAAAAACATACAGCTCCATTCATGATGAGAGGGAGGCTATTAATTCATTTTCACGGGGTTAATCGATTTGAATTTGAAGAGACAGATGAAAAAAGAAAAAGAAAAAAGATGCATCTGCATTCATGATCAGACAGAGGCGATCATATCAATTCATTTTCATGGGATTACTCAATTTGAATTTGAACAGGCATGAAAAAAGGATGCAGCTGCATTCATGATCATTTTCACGGGGTTAAGCAATTTGAATTTGAACAGTCGCATGGAAAAAGAAGAAGAAAAAAGATGCAGCTGCATTTGTGATCAGACAGGGAACATCAATCAATTCATATTAATGGGGTTGAATTTGAAGAGACAGATGAAAAAAGAAGAGGAAACGAGATGCAGGTGCATTCATGACAAGTCATTTTCACAGGGTTAATCAATTTAAATTCAAAGAAGAAGAGAAAAGAATGCGAGATAAGTACCAAAGGTTGCAGAACGGAAGGTCGTTGAGCCGTCCTTGACATTTCTGTGGGATACAACTTTGGTATTACTCATGCCATCGCCAACGAACATGAGGTTTGTCTTATTTTTGGACACATCCACATTCTCCTGGTAAACCCCTGCTTTGATGTAGATAACATATCTCTCCTTGCTCTTTGACGGCGCCTGCTCTACGGCCTCTCCAATGGTCAGGTACTGCCCGCTGCCGTCTTGGGCCACGGTCACATTGGCTTCAAAAACTGCTTCGCCATTAGGCGCTTGAAGCAGCCTCCGATTTGACATAGACAACCAGGCAGGAAAGTCTTGATCTTGATTCTTGATATTCTCTGGACGCCGTGGTTCCCGCAGGTTGTTAACCATGGCAAGAGCTCTGGTGAGGAGGTGAGAGCTTTCGTCCATCTCGCCGTTAATGTCAGCTCCTGACTGGCGGAGGCCGTCGATGCACGTCTCCTGGTTTGTGAGGGCCGCACTGAGCCATGTCTGAGCGTCAACAACCTCCTCCTCGCTCCTCCTAGTCCTGTGCAGGGATAGGGTAATGCCGGCTATCTTCACCAGTGCTGCCTTAGCAAGATCAACTGAATCGTCAAGAAGCTCAAGACAGTCTTCCAACGCAGCAGCCCTGCGTTGTGGAGAGGAGGCCACTCTGGCCACACCCAAATACAGAGGAGCCCTGGCGTAAGCTCTTTGGAGTGCAGAGACGGTGGCATTCATAGCGATTATCCCAAACTTGTTGGGATTGGGATTGGGATTGGGATTGGCATTCAAAGGAGCAGCGGGTGGAGGACCACAATTCCACCGGGAAATTACAATCACAGCAGCAGCAGCACAAGCAGAAGACAGAATAATTATTATTATCAGTACCCATTTCTTCTTCTTGCCTGGTAAGGAAGCCATTGTGGAAAGCAAGCAAAGGGAAATTCAAATAACAGGGGGGGATTTCCTGGTATTTTGGGGGGAAGGAAAATAGTTTAGAGACTACTTCTTCTTATGCACTGGCGGTGGCGGTGGCGGTGATTAAGTATGTCTTGTGCAACCTATAATTATAAATTTCTTATTTTGAGGGCCTCACAAATCTAGTTTCCGTTATAACCATCTCTTTAATTCTTCTTTAATGTGTGTGAGGTGATTAATCATACCTATTTCCATCATCTTATTGTTTCTTGAATAATGGAAATGTATTTTGACATTTGTCTCATCATTATTGTAGTTAATTACATCATGATTTTCGTTTACGTTTGATCAACACAAATTTAATATGTAGTGATTATGTATATTTACTCTTTTGTCTTTTCTTGTAAGCTCAAAAATTTTATTTCCTATTTCTACTTCTCCAAAAAATGATCCCTCAACCTTCAATGGCTACCGTCTATTATACCTATAAGCAATAATAACCATTGAAGTGTTTTTCCCTTGAAGGAAGTGGCCAAAAGTCTGACAACAACATTATCCTCCGTGATGTTATGTACTACACAAGTTGAATGGATTTTGTTATGAGCATGACATTTTCCTTTCTCACTCATTTGACTATTATCCACAAGGTAATGGCCAAGCAAAATCCAACAATAAGAATATTGTGACAATCATGCACACGTTGGTGGATACAGGTAAGATGAATTAACATAAGAATATCTATGATGCACTATGGGATGACTAAATTACGTAGAAGATGACTATTATAATGTATCCATTCTAATTACTATATGGAATAAATGTTGAAATACTTATCTCAGTTGAGTTAGTTCCGCCTTACAACGGTTGAGTAAAGGGTAGAAGATGGTCAATTCCAAGAATATTTGGAAAAATTAATTTTCTGTTTAGAGAATTTAAGAGAAGACAAAGTCATAGTGGCAGATAAAATCAAAGATAATCAGATGAAGGTGAGAATTTTTTTATATAAGAAGGATCGAAAGCGAAAATTTCATATTGGAGTCTTGGTCCTCCTTTGGGGCATGTTGGTGAAATAATTTGTCACAAGGGAAATTAGGGTTTTCACCAATGCTCTGGGATTAGGTCCCTCTACTTAGAAATGGGGCAGCTCCATTTATTGAAAACCAGAAATATTTACACTACTCTAACCATCGTGGGAGACCTTTCGACTGGGGATCACACAAGAATAATTCACTAAATATGTGTGCAAAAAGGAGGTGGAGGAAAGGTGTGTGTATGGAAAGAGGGGAGAAAGTGAGAAGGGATTTTTACTCAATAAATAACAAGCCGAGTTTATTGACATAAAACCAGACTATTTCCAAGTTAACAATAAGAAGGCATCATGTCAAGGAAAGAGGAACAAAACATGATCATGGAGTAAAGTTGAGATGGAGAGGAAAACATAAGACAATGAGATAGAAGAATTACAGTTTCTTTCTTGTAGTAATATAATGGGAGTTATCAACCAAGAAAATATAACCCTTTGGAATGGAGAATCCATTTCAGTTTATAGCTTTATAATCCATCTCTTAATCTACCCCCACATGACCTTTCATAGTCCCACCACTTGTGACCTTTCACATTCCTCTAGGAAAGAAAAATAAGCCCCTTTCATATTAATGAAAAGGGGACTTTTACAATGAATAATTACAATGGTAACTTAAGTGAATAG
The DNA here is from genome assembly GCA_018340775.1 of Taxus wallichiana var. yunnanensis. NCBI lineage: Eukaryota > Viridiplantae > Streptophyta > Pinopsida > Cupressales > Taxaceae > Taxus > Taxus wallichiana. Next base: position 591,407,542 of record CM031238.1, on the reverse strand, counting down.
GATGAAAGAGTCATAATGTACAATTTACATGGAGAATTAGAAAGTGGAGAGAGAATGAAGAGAGAAGAGATGTGGAATGAAGAAGGATTGAGAAGCTCTGAGTTAATTTGTAAAAATGCATTGCACTGAACTCCTAATCCTTTGAACACTCTATGAACTTGATGAAGCCACCTAGTGCACTCAATCTTTCCCAAACCTCTTCTTTGGGGATCCCTCTAAATGATCAACCTCTAATTAATTCACAATGACATTTTCCGAATTGGATCCTTGTACCCCTCAAGATGTTTCCAAACTATATCAAACAATCAACTAGATGGGAGTGGGGCACGTTGTCCATATGCTCATACAACTCATTGATGGTGATTGTCACATCTTTAATACTCTTTCTTACAAACACTACAGATGAATTTTGTGCATGATTTCTTGTGATCATGTTCATCATGTAATATTTGAATCGTGGGTGTCGGCCAAAATGATGATCCCTATATCAAAATAATTTTTTAACAAATTCATGTAAATGTACTCATCTCAACTATGATTCTAGCCAATCACGTATTCTGTTAGGAAATAATGTTGGTAATTTCATATCAAGTTAGCCTAAAGTGGTGTACTCGTTGATAGGAGATGCTCCAATCTCTAACCAATCAATTAGTGATCCATGGTCTACATTATGGTTATTTACCCATTCTTGGATTAATTCCATCTCTCTTGGGGCATTGACTAGTTTTGAGGCCATTATGTCGTGTAATTAATGATATTTCCTTCATCCATCTCTATCAATGGACCTACAAATATAGTTTACCACCACGGCGGTGAAAGGGCGGTGATTAAGTATTTTTGGGGGAAGGAAAAAGTTTAAAGAATCGGGAGACTACATACCTCCCTCCCTCCCATTAAATCTTTATTTTATTTTCTTCTTACAAATTTTAATTTTGATTGACACAATTGATATAGGAAAAAATGAAAGAATGATGTAATATTTGTGGCCATCTCATATGTAAATTCCTTAGAAGGACTAAAAAAAATTCCATCATTTAAAAATTATCGCTCTGAAGAGATGAAAAAGGAAAAACAAATTACCAAATGGAAAGCTAAGAAGGAGAGACTGAAGTCCTTAAAATATAAATATGTTCATGGACTTATTACAAATATTTTTATGAATATGAAATGATTCATTATTTGAAATTTCATGGTGTGTGTGACACATTTGATAAATAATACAATTCTTTGTTTTTTTAATGTTATCTTATGCATATTACGAATTTGAATGATTTTAAAATGCTTCATTTTACATCTTTTCAAGTGACGTACATTATATATTTAAATATTTATGAAAAAAAATCATATTGTATGTTAAAGGAAAACACAGTTACCATGGATGCTAATAGCGTGCATATTTAAATCTTATTCACCTTAGATTATATTTCTAAGATTGAGTCATGTCAATAAGTGAAACACTTTCCGTGGAAAAAGGCATGTTTTTGTATCCATGAATGAAATATATTTTTGTTCTTCGTGGTCATTTATATAATTTATAGCTACCAATTTGAACACCTCATGTGAAATATTCAAACTGACAAATACTTTTTTTTTTTTCTATTAAAGGAAGCTACAACAATCATGTGACACTTTAGGAATGTCTAATTCGATAATTTTTTCAATTAGAAGTCTCTTATATGTTCTTGTTTCGATTCAACACAAATACAAGACACATATCAACATTTGATGATATGTCTCATAACTACCCTTTTTTTTACTTACTTGGAGTTTACACGTCAACACAGTGACCAGAAGGGGCTACGACCAACTCTCAATAAGCTTGACACAACGTTGACCACATAGGCAACAAGGAAACATACAACACCCAACATGAACAATTCAATTTTCTCTTCGACAAGGCACAACGTAAAAGTCCAAACACATTACACAGTTATAGTTAAGGCCATCCCATGGTGTAAAATCTTTTAAGGTTATGTATTTACAAAAATGTCTTTCAAACTTGACTTTACGATCTAGAAGATTCATGTTTTTATTCGCACCATTCTTTTACAAAGGTGAACTTCTTTCTTTTATACTATTGACTAATTAGCTTAAGACCAAGTTTTCTGAAGGAGAATCATTCTATAATATGTCAATAACTTGCTTAATTCGTTGATTTAAGAACATTTTCCATTTCTCACAAGGTTAATTAATCTTACTCAAGCCACTGAAACTTGGTCCACACCTCTATTGCATAGGTGACAAGCACAAGCTCCGATTGAGGGAAAGTACCATTTTAGGTTGAACAATAATCTTCTTTGTGCAAGGATCAAAAATTTAACATTACTTAAGAAATATTACAATGAACCAAGGAAAGGGTTAAGGAAACATGTAAAAAGAATTCAGCTTCAAGGTCTCATTGCTTATTAACCAGTCTTTTATTGAGGCTAAGAATTTATCAAGATTGGTTAAAAATTCATTTAGACTTTGCTTGATTAAGTTTGACAAAGGAAAACAATTTACATTTCAAACGATTGAGAGAGATTGAAGGGTTTCTTAATCAATTTCCTCCTACTTATATAACCTTATTATCTTCCAAAAACTAATCATTGATTTCACCATAAGATCATTTAAGAATTCACCATAAAAGGATAATGTTGATTAGTTTAGCTTGGGGAAAAACAATATATATATATATATATATATATATATATATATATATATATTACCAAATATAGTTTCCTCTTTGATCACTTAGGGGCTCAAATGTTATCAAGTAGATCACATCTACATTAATTTATTCATATATATATTTTAGTTTAACTTTTATAAGGATTATCCAACCCATTTTATTATGCTTAGAAATACATTGTTACTATGTCTTAGAAGGGTTTACAACTCAACATTTTATCTCAAGAACAATTTTACCATTACTCGTTTGTGAAAACTATACATGGTTACATCAATTCTTTCCAACACGACGCACAACCCAAAGGGACAAACCAACTCTATGGAACCATGACTAGGGAACAAGAGAGTAATAACATTGGTCACGCCACGCTATACTATTCTTAGAATTTATATAATACATTAGAACCACCCATAACCAAATGGTAATCATCTTTTATATTTTCCATGATAAAAAAACAAGCCAAAGTTTCAATAGTCATGACAACATTACTCCACAACACATAATATTAAGGCAATGGTTTTCTTCTGAATTCCCCACATAACCCATACCAGAGTTTTACAACATAAAAGTATTCAGTACAAAATAACTTCACAACCAAGTTTGATGCAATATTCTACAATTATTTCCCTCATCTACTCGCATAAGTCATCTACAACAATTATTAACCCGAGTTAGTTCGTGATAACTAGCAAGATAAGACTACACAAAGCAACAATAAGCTACTATCTAACAATATCAAGAAAGGAAAACATTCTATTCCAAGAATTGGCTCGAAGCTCTAAATACTAACAACCCCTTAAGATAAATAAAATTTCCACCATGTCAATCTAAGAAGAGATCCTTATACTTCAATTTTGAACATTGTCTCAAAAGCAACGAAAATTAAACAATCATTTGAGAAGGGGCCATTGGCCTGATAAGTTAGAAACAACAATCTAGTATAACGGGATTTCCATCAAATAAACAATTAGGTTAAAATATTGAGAACTGATATTCAAACCAACAATCTACATTCATAAAAAGGTACCAGAAGCACAAGCTATGATACTTATTTTCTTAAACGAAAAAATTGAACAATTAATCCAAGAGGAAGCACGGGATTCAAAGGTTAACCCAAAAGTTGAGTGTATTAAAATTGTAATCATATAGGTTATATGATGGAAAAATGAAAGAATGAGGTAATATTTGAGGCCATCTCATATGTAAATTCATTAGAAGGACTAAAAAAATTCCATCATTTAAAAATTACCGCTATGAAGAGATGAAAAAGGAAAAACAAATTACCAAATGGAAAGCTAAGAAGGAGAGTGAAGTCCATAAAATATAAATATGTTCATGGACTTATTACAAATATTTTTATGAATATGAAATGACTCATTATTTGAAATTTCATGGTGTGTGTGACACATTTGATAAATAATATAATTCTTTGTTTTTTTAATGTTATCTTATGTATATCACGAATTTGAATGATTTTAAAATGCTCATTTTACGTCTTTTAAAGTGACGTACATTAGATATTTAAATATTTATGAAAAAAATTCATATTGTATGTTAAAGGAAAACTCAATTCCCATGGATGCTAATAGCGTGCATATTTAAATCTTGTTCACCTTAGATTATATTTCTAACATTGAGTTGTGTCAATAAGTGAAACACTTTCCGTGGTAAAAGACATGTATTTGTATCCATAAATGAAATATTTTTTTCTTCTTCATGGTCATTTATATAATTTGTAGCTACCAATTTGAACACCTCATGTGAAATATTCAAACTAACAAATACTTTATTATTTTCTATTAAAGGAAGCTACAACAACATGTGACATATTTCTTGTGCCGGAATGTCTAATTCGATAATTGTTTCAATTAGAAGTCTCTTATATGTTCTTGTTTCTGATTCAAGGTTTTCAATGTCTGTAAGACACATATCAACATTTGATGATATGTCTCATAACTCCTTTTTTTGCATACTTGGCAATGTAGTTAATTACATCATGTTTAGAAATATCATGATTTTAGTTTACGTTTGATCAACACAAATTTAATATGTAGTGATTATGTATATTTACTCTTTTATCTTTTCTTGTAAGCTCAAAAAAATTATTTCCTATTTCTAGTTCTCGAAAAAATGATCCCTCAAGTTTCAATGGTTACGATGTATTATACCTATAAGCAATAATAACACATTTTTAGTTCCTACACATATTTTGTTTAAATTCTATACAAATATTTAAATATTTGAACATCATACCTACAAACCATTCTTCATATTTCCTTACGTACGAAGGCATCCTCTTTACATTTATATGTTGTTTTACACAATTGAGTAGCTATTTGTAGTTACATTCTAAGTCCACCTACATGAGTTGTCTTGTATTTTGAAGACATTGATGGTGTGTTAAATTTATTAAATGTTTATATTTCTTAGTATATCAGAATTTATGTGTTGCAATGATAAAATAAAAAATATTCTCTTAAATGGCTAGATTTGGCGAGGGTTGATAACATACATATATGTTTTGCTGGTGGAGATCTTCTCAAGGATTCCACGCATGAACAATAAAGTGGAAGTATTTCTCAACATTTTGCATTTGTGAACATTTGGCCAATCAAGGTTGTCCATATTTGGTGTTCCTCCTAAACATATGAATATGTAGACATGGTGAACCTCTATTTCATCATTCATATCTACACCAACAATATTTTACTTTTGTTCCTTTCTATTCCTTTCATAAACTTAAATGTCATAGGTGCATGTAGTTTGCCACTATATGAAAATAATCAATAATATTTTGTCTTCACCAATGTTTGGATGGATTTTTTGGTGGTGTTCTTTGCATTAGCATATGTAGATCAGGAAAATACATATCATTTGCATTCAAAATGAATAAAATGGTAGGAAATCCAATTTGATGCAACATGTCAATTAATTCACAATGAAATTTTCCCAATTGGATCCTTGTACCCCTCAACATGTTTCCAAACTATATCAAACAATCAACTAGATGGGAGTTGTAACGCCCGCTTAAAACACACACAAATACAACACTGAAAAACTTGGATAACTTTTTTTTACTTACTTGGAGTTTACACGTCAACACTAGGTGACCAGAAGGGGCTACGACCAACTCTCAATAAGCTTGACGCAATGTTCACCACATAGGCAACAAGGAAACATACAACACCCAACATGAACAATTCAATTTTCTCTTTGACAAGGCACAACGTAAAATTCCAAACACATTACATAGTTAAAATTAAGGCCATCCCACGGCGTAAAATATTTTAAGGTTATGTATTTACAAAAATTTCTTTCAAACTTGACTTTACGATCTAGAAGATTCATGTTTTTATTTGCACCATTCTTGTACAAAGGTGAACTTATTTCTTTTATACTATTGACTAATTATCTTAAGACCAAGTTTTCTGAAGGAGAATCATTTTATAATATGTCAATAACTTGTTTAATTCATTGATTTAAGAACATTTTCCATTTCTCACAAGGATAATTAATCTTACTCAAGTCACTGAAACTTGGTCCACACCTCTATTGCGCAGGTGACAAGCACAAGCTCCGATTGAGGGAAAGTACCGTTTTAGGTTCAGAACAATCATCTTCTTTGTGCAAGGATAAAAAATTTCACATTACTTAAGAAAGATTACAATGAACCAAGGTAAGGGTTAAGGGAAACAAGTCAAAAAGAATTCAGCTTCAAGGTCTCATTACTTATTAACCAGTCTTTTATTGAGGCTAAGAATTTATCAAGATTGGTTAAAAGTTTCATTTAGACTTTTCTTGATTAAGTTTGACAAAGGAAACAATTTACATTTCAAACGATTGAGAGAGATTAAAGGGTTTCTTAATCAATTTTCCTCCTACTTATATAACCTTATTATCTTCCAAAACTAATCATTGATTTCACCATAAGATCATTTAAGAATTCACCATAAAAGGATAATGTTGATTAGTTTAGCTTGGGAAAAACAAGGTATATATATATATTTTTATTACCAAATATAGTTTCCTCTTTGATCGCTTAGGGGCTCAAATGTTATCAAGTAGATCACATCTACATTAATATATTATATATATATATATATATATATATATATATATATTAGTTTAACTTTTATAAGGATTATCCAACCCATTTTATTATGCTTAGAAATACATTGTTACTATGTCTTAGAAGGGTTTACAACTCAACATTTTATCTCAAGAGCAAATTTTACCATTACTCGTTTGTGAAAACTATACATGGTTACATCAATTCTTTCCAACATGACGCACAACCCAAAGGGACAAACCAACTCTATGGAACCATGACTAGGACGAGAATGTAATAACATTGGTCATGCCACGCTATACTATTCTTAGAATTTATATAATACATTAGAACCACCCATTACCAAATGGTAATCATCTTTTATATTTTCCACGATAAAAAAACAAGCCAAAGTTTCAATAGTCACGACAACATTACTCCACAACACATAATATTAAGGTAATGGTTTTCTTCGAATTCCCCACATAACCCATACCACGGTTTTAAAGTATTGGTACAAAAGAACTTCACAACCAAGTTTGATGCAATATTCTACAATTCTTTCCCTCATCTACTCGCATAAGCCATCTGCAACAATTATTAACCTGAGTCAGTTCGCAATAACTGAGCAAGATAAGACTACACAAAGCAACAATAAGCTACTATCTAACAATATCAAGAAAGGAAAACATTCTATTCCAAGAATTGGCTTGTAGCTCTAAATACTAACAACCCCTTAAGATAAATAAAATTTCCACCATGTCAATCTAAGAAGAGATCCTTATACTTCAATTTTGAACATTGTCTCAAAAGTAATGAAAATTAAACAATCATTTGAGAAGGGGCCATTGGCCTGATAAGTTAGAAACAACAGTCTAGTGTAATGGGATTTCCATTGAATAAACAATTAGGTTAAAATATTGAGAAATGATATTCAAACCAACAATCTACATTCATAAAAAAGGTACCAAAATCACAAGCTACGATACTTATTTTCGAAATGAAAAAATTGAACAATTAATCCAAGAGGAAGCACGAGATTCAAAGGTTAACCCGAAAGGTCAAGTGTATTAAAATTTTAATCATGTAATCATATAGGTTATATGATGGAAATCTAATACACGACCACCACTCAACATTGTTTAACAAGGGAAGGCAGATAATACTAGTTTCGGCCATTGACTCCAAGGAATTTCACAATCATTCAAGAAGAGGCCACTGCCCTTAGAGGCTAGTAACAACAAGCGAGTGAAAAAGGGAGTTCGTTAAACAAGAGCATTCAAAACATCTTCCAAGTTTTATAACGCTAAGGATTTACAAACCTCCACAATAAGTCTAAAGTTCAGTTTAATTAAAAATAAATTATCTCCTTCTCAAAAAAAAATCTTTTAATGAAACCTCGAGTAACATAATCAAAATGTTCCATCGAGATCTCCTCCTCTAATGGTAAGTGGACTCAAAAAGTGGAATATGAGTCGATCTCCAAGTCCCTTCGGTGTAAATAGCAAGGGCACTTTCAACATGCCTACCCACTCCTCTCAGCTTCAAGTTCAGCCCCTTGTCCCTCGACAAGCCATCCCAGCATTTCAGCTACCCCCCCTTCCCCTCACGCTCCCCCTCTCTCCGGTCCCGTGTTCTAGGCTCTTCTCCCGGTTCGGCCTCTCGCTCTAGTTCCAATCGCCCTTTCACTGGACATTTTCTCCTGGTAGAGAAACGGACCAATGGTGAAAGAATCTTCGCATATTCTCTCCCTGTTCCATGAAGGCATTGCCTCGGGTCATGGCCATGACTCCACCTCTCTTGAAACAATGGTTTGGTGATCGGGACCGGTTCGTCACTAAAGGCCCCCCGGAAGAGGCACCCTCTCCTACGAGCCTCGAGCTGGTTCAGGTTCCAGTGGTGAATCATGAATTCATCCCCTCCGAAGGGGCTCTTCTCCCCACCCCCTTTGCTCAGGGTGGACTGTGGCCCCAAAATCCCAGTGGGCAGACCTTCTAGGGCCACCCTCTCTCGGAAAGAGATTGCAGCAGGTAAGCAGTTACAGCTTAATTGTTATTTCCTACCTTCTAGTAAAGAGGCCAGTCCTCTTCGAAGAAGTCATGAAGATTATGTCGTGGAATGTTTAGGGCCTACATTCCCCTGAAAAATAGTGCTTGCTAAAGTGCTACGTCAAGGAATTTGCTATTGATATTTGGGTGATCCAAGAAACCAAAATGACCAAAGTGAGGCCTGTCTCTGAGCTAGTTCCGCTCTGGAAAGGGTGGGAAGGCTCCTTCGTGTCTTCTTTGGGTGCTTCAAGAGGTCTTGGCCTCCTTTGGAAATCAAGTTCTTTTATTTCTTCCCCAATCTCCTCCAAAGACTGGTTTCCAATGGGTTGAAGTCAAAATCAAACACACGGAGGTTTCCTTCCTACTCTGCAACGTTTATGGTCCCTCCTCTCCAATTAGTAAACGTGAGCTCTGGGACAAGTTGTCCGAGGTTCTAAGCTCATCCTCTATGAAGGTAATCCTTGCGGGTGACTTCAACGCCTCCCTTTCGAGAAAGACAAGCGTGGTGGGCTTCGATGGCAGCCCCGCCCAAGTGGACTTCATCAACTTTGTGGCACAGCACCTTCTTTTTGATGTTGAAACCAGCTCAGGATGGTTTTCTTGGAACAATCGCCACGCCGTATTCATAAACATGGAGTTAGACTCAATCGGTTCTTGGTGTCTGAAGATTGGCTCCAGCATAATTTTCTTTTGTCTAGCTCAGTCCTCCCTCTCTTCCGGTTCGGATCATTTCCCTATTACTCTAAACATTCTGTTCGACATGCCACCACGCCACTCCCCTTTTAAGTTTGAATCCATGTGGATGCAAGACGCCTCTCTTAGGGATCTGGTCAAGTCCTGGTGGAGCTCTTTTTTGGTCAAAGGCACCAAGATGTATATTCTCTCTAGAAAACTCTTTCTTCTTAAATGCAAGTTACATCAATGGAACACCTCCACCTTCAAGAACATTTTTCGTGAAAGGAACGTGTAGAAATGGAACTCAATTCCTTGAATGAACGGGTTCTCCTCAAGGGTATGGATCAGGATAGTTATTCCAGAGAAAAATCCCTCCTCAATGATTTGGGTACTCTTTTGCTCAAAGAAGAATCCTTTTGGCGTCAAAAATTGAGGGAGAATTGGCTGAAGGACGGGGACAAAAACACCAAATTTTTCCACGCCTTAGTTAAAGCAAGAAGGAATCTCAACTACATTTCATCCCTGAAGCATGATGACAACTCGGTGGTGACACTCAAGATCTCATCAAAATAGAAGTCATCTCTTATTACAGAAGTTACTCAATGAGGAGTTGTGCTCCTCCCTGAATGAACAAAACCCCCTACTGGCACAGATTCAACCAGTGATCTCGGTGGAGGACAATATCAAGGCTCTCTCCCCTTTCTCACATGAGGATATCTGGCGTATTGCCTTCTCTATGGATAGGGACAAGGCGTCGGGTCCCGATGGCTTCCGCGGCCTTCTATCAGGACTTTTGGAATGTCGTCGGGGAAGATGTTTAGCTGGGCAATCGAGGAGTCATGGCGCTCGAGAAAATTCTCGTAACATCAACCACACCTTCATTTTTCTTTTTCCCAAATCCTCCCCTGCTGATAAGCTCGACGACTTCCGTCCCATCTCCCTCTACAATGTCACCTACAAAATCATTTCCAAAGCCCTCTCCTCATGTCTGAGCCCCCTCCTCAACAAGCTGATTACCCCGAACAAAGTGGCTTCATCCCTGGAAGGTCCATCTCGGAAGGCATCATCATTTCCCATGAGCTCATGCACTCCCTTCATCAGTCTTCTCACCGGGTATGCTCATCAAGCTAGACTTCAGTAAGGCTTATGATAGAATTAATTGGCGCTTCTTGCTTTGCTCCCTCCAAAGAATGGGCTTCTTGCTCCACTTTTGCAATTAGATTTTTAATTACATCTCTTTGGCTCACTTCTTCGTGCTTGTTAATGGGTAAGCTGAAGGTTTCTTCAGCAGTAGCAGGGGGGTTCGGCAAGGGGACCCTTTATCCTCCTTCCTCTTTCTTCTGGTCGCGGAAGCTCTGAGCCGGTCCATCAAAACCTGCCTCACCTTGGGCTCGCTTTCGTCTGTGTATCACCTCCTCTCTGCCTCATGTCTTTCATCTACAATTCCGCAGACGATACCTTTCTTCTTGCGCAGCCACCATGCAGAAGTCGTATCCCTGGACAACATTTTGTCCTCCTACTCTCATGGCATTGGACAAGTAATAAACTTTAGAAAATCCATCATTTTCTTTTTCAACATCCCACCCCATCTTCAACGCCGCCTACGAGGGACGTTCTCATATTTTAAATGGGCTTCCTCCCATAGAAATATTTGGGCATCCCCCTTTTCCTAGGCAAAGGCAAGCTCTCTCTATGGGATGACTTGGTGAACTCGGTCTCCCAGCGGCTTCAATCCTGGAAAGGAAAGTGGCTTTCCTTCGTCGGGCATGTTCTCCTCATCAAATCGGTCCTAAGCGCCATGCCCATTTATATGCTATCAGTCTTGTCCTTTCCAAAATCAGTTGTGTGTAAGTTGGAAAAGTTGTTCAGAACCTTCCTTTGGCAGGGTACTAGCGAAGATCGCAAATTCCATCTAGTTAAATGGGATTCCCTAAAAAAACTAAAAGAGTTCGGTGGCTTGGGCATCATGGACCTGACACTTCAGAACCTGGCTATGGGTGCCAAATTGGTTTGGAATTTTCTTACCGACCCTGCAAAGCTTGCCAATCAGGTCCTCTCTCATAAGCACCTTTCGGCCAAGTGTCTGACCGTTTACTTTCATGCGTTGACCTTCCCAAAGGGTCCCATATCTGGAACTTCTTGCGGAACAGTTGCTCGCTCATCACCAATTCGGTCTCGTGGTTCATCAACAACATCACCTCCGCCAACTTTTGGGAGGATTGTTAGAAGCGGCCAAATTTTGATTAACCTCAACCCCTCTCTCAACAGGATCATGCATCTTTCTAAGCTCTCCTGGGGAGACACGGTGTCATGTTACGGTTTCTCGAATCCCGATGGCTCTCCCACTTGGGTTTGGAAGGATGTCACCCTGCTAGGGGCCTCTGAAGTCGAAGCTTCGGCCTTTCTTCAAGCTCTTTCTTCTACTTGGCACGTGTCCCATTTAGACTCGGAGGATAGTCTTATTTGGCTTGGGTCTCCCTCGGGTAGTTACTCGGTCCAAAGATGGCTACTCCCATCTCTCCTCCCTCAACGGGGTTCTTTGTCCTGGTTCTCAAATGTGCTGGAACTTTGTTCTTCTTCCTAAAGCGGCACACTTCGAGTGGTTGGTCTTACAAGGGAAAATCCTCACTCAGCTCCGTAGGTGCTCTTGGGGCTATCTTTGGCCCATCGAAATGCATGCTTATGCAACGCTGCGGAGGAGGACGCGGACCATCTCCTCCTATTTTCCTGTTTTCTCACTTGGGGTGGTCTTGGCTTCTCAATAAGCTCAATCTTGCATGGGTCCAAGGAAAAAGCATCAAAGACAAACTTCTGAGCTGGCCTACTAAGGGCAAACAAATCTCCCTTAGCTCTATCTGGGTCATCGCTCCCTTCTTCCTTGTTTGGCATCTTTGGTGGGAACGTAATCTTCACCTCTTCCAAGATCAGCCTTCTGATATACAAAGTTTCCTTAACAAGCTTGAGATTGCTATCTCTGAGAATGTGAGCCTCCACAGTGCAAACAATTTAGCCTTCTCTTCCAGAGATGCCGCCATCAAAGACTCTTGGTCTCTGATTAAAATCCCCTCTCAAGGATCCCAGTAAAGCACAACCTCAATGTCTTGAAAAAGTCTCTGATTCACAAATCCACACGTTAGAAACCCCTACCTCCCGGCTACATCAAACTTAATTTTGACGTTGCATCCAGGGCAATCCGGGAAAATCGGGGGCCAAGTACATCCTTGAAAACGAAAGGGCTTACTTGTCTGCATAGGCTCCTTTCCGCTCCCGGATGGTACTTGTAACCACGCAGAGCCCACGGTCCTTCCGGAAGGTGTTAAGCTTGTTGTCAACCGGGTTACGAATCCTCGTGCATTGAGGGCAACTCGCAAGTTGTCATCTAAGCTGTAATCAAAGGTAAACCGACTGCATGGCAATTAGGCCCGTGCATTGACAACATCATGTTCTATCTTAGAAAAGTACACATATGGCACATATCTCACACATTTAGTGAGACGAATTCCATCGCCGATCACTTTGCCAATCATGCCATTAACAGTCCTTCATCTGTGAATATCTCTAGTGAATCATCCACATGGTTTGGATTGGACGACCTTATCTCTCACGGTGGGTGAAGAATCCACGTCTGCTGCAGGGTCTTTTCAACTTCCTCCTATATCTTTTGGTCCGGCTTCCTATTCTTCCAAGCTTCCATCTTCACCTTGCAATGTCTTTCATCGGGTTCCCCTTCATCTCTCTTCGCGGGTCCGAACCACAAGTAGCTTCGGTGGATGCAATTGATCGGTACAGGCTCTCTCATGTCTTCCAATACAATTCATACTTGGAAGCGGAGGCCATTGAACACATTCTTGGAGATGTTTATCGCTCCCCTCCCATCGGCCCCGCATCTTCCCAGACATTGTTGTTGCTTTCATCTCCTTCTGCCTCTTGTTCCACCCTAGTCGTGCGGACGTGCAACTCATCGCCGAAGACCTTATTTACTCGGGGCATTTCATCGCCTCCGTAATTATCGGATGATTTTGTAATGCCGGACCCACTGCTTTGGATCGAGGAAGTTGATGAGTGGGCGCTCGGCGCGGGTCGCGGGATTCAGTGGCTGGCGGGCAATATCGGGACCTACTTCACCTAGCAAAAAGCATGAACCTGTTGTTCATCCATGGACATTTGGATCGCAACCTGTTTCCCGAAGTGGATATCAACGTCGCCCAATTCCCTGTTCACTCAGCCATTGACCATCTCAATTAGCTATGCGATAGGTCCTCACAGATTTTTGTTCCTTCATGCGGGCCGCCTCCACCTACTAAGGTGCTTATGATACAAAGCCTCTTCAGTGCTTGGCGCTTTCCTATTCTATGCTCCTCTAGTGGATTTTTTTCCTCCCCTTCGGTTCCTCTCCCTCTTTTGGGTTCCACCCTTCCCTGGACCGCTCCCCTTCTTCCCTCCTTTCTCTCACGCTTTCTTCTTTTCCTATCTTCTTCTTCTATTTTCCCATCCTCTTTGTTCAGGTGGATTCCCTCCACCCCGGTTCATAGCTCCGGTCAAAATTGTTTACTTATAAAACAAAACATAATCAAAGCTGTTTTAACATAGGTACTAACATATATTACTAAGTGTCGTTATCAAAACAAAACCTTCCACTATAAATCAATAATATTATCGATGCATATATAGTTTTCCCCAAATGTTAATAACCTTCATATCAATTTCCATCACAAATCATCAAGGTCTTTATGTGCATAGAATCTGACCAATCTTAATTAACAACATTAACATTATAAAAGGGAAACAACAAGATAGAAAATAGAATATGCCGCCAAAAACTTCTCAAGAGGGAAATGGACCAAAGTAATTCTAGTAATAACTGGGTACTAGAATTACACAATTGTAACCTCAAACTTAGGTGATCCGAAACTAGTTACGGTTCAAGCTTGATGAGGATGGTCAAGGTACCTCATAAGGAAGGCTTTAAAATTATAGGAATAAGACTGATGATTGATGGGAATTTTAAACAAGTAAGGTCCGAATACATTGCACACAAACTTCTACATTCTAAAAGTTTTTATACCAAAACTCTAACCCACTAGCCCAAGCATTGATCACTCCAATCCTACAACCTTTCTTTCCCAGGGATCTAAAGGTTATCAAAGGGGATTGAGAGTGAGCTAACAAAGTGCAAAAAAAGGACAATAATCTTGTGTGAAAAGCAAGATGTTCATAGTTACCGCATGTTGGCTTGCCAAATTATACTAGGGATGGTGATGCACCGAATAAAAGGATATGTTGAATCTCAGGAAGGGTTAATGTGATTAGGATGTGAACACCATCAGTCACCTTCACCTATTGCAACCTAGAAAGGGGACAAAGTACCACAAACCAAGAAGAATACGTTCCTTTGTTAAAACTTGAATCATATGAAATAGAGAGATCAAATTTGATTGAACACAAAATTAACTAACCACAAGGATAATCACATGCACATGTCAAACATTCATTTCACTGATCATGGTTAACGATAACATAACTTTTAATAACATAAGGAAAACACTTTCTTCACAACTGACATAAAAGATGGTTATATCACTTTTCCATAATATGAAATGAGACAATATGATATAAAGCAAGCTAATCATCTATACTAAGGAATCATTCATTCACAAAGCATATACCAATCTCATTCACTAAGGAAATGGAAGTGTCAAGGGAAGTGAAGAAGAAAGGGGTGACCCAATAGTTTCTCTAGCTGAGAGAACTGGAAGGGATGAGAATACTTGGGCCATGGAAGGAGATGGGAAAGAAAAAATGATCGAAGAAGTTGAAGGAAATGATGTAGGAAGTGACAATGGAAGAGAAAAGGGAAATGATGGGTCTTGTGGGACACTAGGAGAATCAATGACTTCAACTATTTGTCATAGGTGCTATAGGAGGCATGACTTTGGGAACAAGAGCCTTGGAAAGAGATGAGCTCCCAACAACAAATGAAATATTTTTTGGAACTGTATGGGTCTTTTGGGTCAACCTTTTCCCCTTTGTGGGTGTTGATTGGCTCATGGTTGATGGGGCTCTTGTATTTGTAGGTTTCTCTAAACCCTTAGGTGAGATTCCCAAGGTAACCAACCAACTGTGAGTTCTTTGTAGAATGGGTTTCTCCCTTTCCTTTGTGTTGCAACATTCTTCCACATACCAATCAATCCATGACAATGGTTGATTGGCAATATTATTATTTTTATACACTTCATCCAAAACCTCATCATCATCTTGCATGTCTTTTGGGATGTCGGCTATTCCAAATTGTTGAACCTCATCCAAATTTATCCTTTCATAGTCTCTCCGTTGGAAGATGAATTCATCTTGACAATGAATCCAAATATCTTCCAACTGGGGCACATGGGAACTGGAATGAACTATTTTCGTTGAATTTACCCCAATAGTCAAAATTAGTCCATGGATGGAAAGTCCACAAAGTTACCTCTGTCATTTCCGCATCCACATTCTTAGCCTTGTAAATATTTGGGCAAGTGTATCTACCAATTGAAATAGGGAATTGAACTCCCACTTTGTGTCATTTGTTCTAGATCTTATGGTAGTCCAGCAGTTGTTGAACCAATTCTAGTAGAACCCATTTATCGGTGGGACATCTTGGAAGCTTACTGGGTGTACCTACAAAGCCAAGAATCCAAATGTAAGTAAATGTGGGGAATTGTAGGTATATAGCTCCCCACTCGTGCTTATTTGAAGGCTTCATCAAAATCCTCTGATTATATAACTCCCTATCGAAATGGTAGATAATAACAACAATGAAGGCATCGTTGATCCTATGGAAGTGCTTGCTTCCCTCGTCCAATGTGAGTTGAGGATAGAAATCATAAATTTGAGAGGTGCTTTGAATACCCTTGGTATTCAACCCGATGAAATTTCCCATAATCAGTTGTGGCATAAACCAAGAAGGATGTCATATAGAAACTCTTTGAAGAATGCACTTTACTCAACTGATAGCAAATGGAGCTACTGATATGCTCCCCCATCTGATAAATTCCTTATTCTTTTTTATAGTAGCAATATATAAGAACATCCACTCTGGAATTCCTTGCAGAGGGAATACCTGAGACTCTTATCAGTAGCAAAATGATGTCATTGACCTCCTGAATGAAGTCTGACCGATACATGGTCTTTGGCAATTTGGCAAAACTCTTGGGATAACTTTTCAAGATGACCTTTGTGCACAATTCCGCTTCTTTGTCCCAATGTTCCACCATTGATTCTGGTGAAATTGTGGCATAATCTTCAATGTTAGGGAGTTTAAGCAAATATTCTAAGAAATTTGGGTCCAAGCAGATCACAACCTTGCCATCGACATCTTTAACTGTCAGAGATTCTTCATCATAGTGGGTTGTTGCAGTGAAAAACAATTTTGGGCAATGCATGGATGTGGGAAAACTAACAAAAAGAACAAGCCCACTGTCATATATGGATTGCATCCAGGGTTTCTTATTTGGGGCCTTCACCCTTGCTTAGAAGTCTGGAAAATCAATTTGTCCAAGGTTGGTTTCCCCTATGTTTCCTAGGTTGGAGGATAAGCAAGAGTGAGGGGAAACCCCGAGGAATGAATATTTCATCTTTTCCTTTCCCTTGGATGTGGAAGTAGACATCAAATTCTAATTTCCAAAATTTGAAGAAGAGAAGTCCAAAAATCTCAACCTTCGAAAACCTAAAAATTAGAAACCCGAAGTGGAAACCTCCAAAACCCGAATTGGAGAAGTCCGAAAACCCCAATTGGAGAAGTTCAAAACTTGAATTGGAGAAGTTTGAAATGACAGGTTCCAAAACCAAATTCCAAACCTCCAAAATGAAACATAGAAGTCTTAAATCCTGAAATGAAAAACCTCCAAAAACCCGAATTGGAGACCTCCAAAATGGAGAAGTCTGAAATCCCAAAAAGAGAACTCTGAAGTGACAGGTTCCGAAAACCTAAATTGAAGAACTCGAGGTCTGAATGACACAATTCCCAAAAGAGAAAACTTCAAACAACCAAATCTCTAAATTTCAAAAGAGAGTTCTCTGAAAATGCTAACCTCCAAACTCTGAAAAACAAGAGGTGTTGAGAGGGTGAATTGAAGAACTCGAGAGGATCCTTGTAAACTTTGAATGCCTGTAGAAACTTAAATCATGAAAACATGGCGGGAAATTAGTTTATCATTTTCCAAGGTATGCAGAGGAGGAACAAAAGAAACAAACAAGGAGAAAACAAAACAAAAGATCTTAAACCAAAAAGAAAATGACCAAAATAAAAATACCTTGAGAATGACGTCAAAAAGTACAAGATACAGTAAAAATCGGGTCTTCAGAGCAAAGTTTCAAGTTAAAATGACAGGTAAAAATGTGATTTAAATAGAAAAAACCCGATATTAATGGAAAAATTCCAATCCATATGGAAGTAGGTAAGGATTAAATGCGAAGAGAGTCTAGAAATTTGAAACCGAAAGCCTGAAATTCCAAAATTTTGGAATTTTGGTGTTTCGGACTTCAGAGATCAACGGATGAAAATTGTGGAATGGCTCGGAAGAGTTCAAAACCCGAAATACCAAAATTCTAAAATTTTGGACTTTGGACTTTTGGACTTTGGAAGTCCAAAAGAAATTGACTTGAAAATGATCGTGAGAGTTTGAAACCCAAAATCCCAAAAGTCCGAGGACACCCAAAAACCAAAAAGAAAGAAAAAGAAAACAAAACAATGTGCAAAGCACTTGGAGGAAAAGATCAACAAACACTCTACAAGGGTGAGACAATCTCAAAAGAAAGCTTTGAGATGTATCCCATTCACGTGAATGGGAAATTATTCTCCATTGAGTCTAGATATATGAAATGAATTCACCTCTTTGCAACTTGAGATAATATACGGTCCACTCCAAAGAGCGTCAAACTTAGCATGCCTGCCTAGTTTGGCTTTGTCTTCGTCCCACTTGAGAACCAAATCTCCTTCTTGAAAATGCCTATCAGAAGCTTTCTTGTTGAAGGATTTCTTATCTTGAGCCTGATGTTGGCTTAAATTTTTCATAGCCTTGTCTCGAACTTCTTCCAACTCCATGAATTCAACAAACCTCATTGTTAAGGATTCATTTTCCATAACTTCGAGTTGATGAGCCAATTCTAAAGAAGGTAATTCCAAGGAGAGTGGAAGCTTTTCCTCCCTCCCATATACAAGCATAAAAGGTGAACTTCCAATGGCCTTTTTAGGTGTGATTCGATCCACCCATAAGGTAGTCTTAAGTTGTGTATGCCATGTCCTTTTGTTAGCTTCCATCATCCGTTTGATGATCCTTATGAGATTCATGTTACTGGATTCAGCCAATCCATTTCCCTATGGATAGTAATTGGATGAAGTCTTGAGATAGACCCCATTCGTAACCTCTCATTCACTCAACTTTAAACTAAGGAAGGCCATTACATTATCGGAGATAATGGTAAATGGAACTCGAACCTTGTCATTATATTTTCAAGGAAATCAAGGACCACCTTTTCAGTAATTTCCTTTAAAGCCACCACCTTTTTCCATCGAGTGAAATAATCTATCATAGTAAGAACCCATTTGTGTCCATCTCTGGAAGGAGGGTTGATCATCCCGATAAAATATAACCCCCATTGAACGAAAGGTTGATCCACTTGAATGGGGTATAGGGGAAGAGCTGTCAGTTTTTGTTTGCCTGTGAACAAGGCACATTCTTTACATTTCCTCACCCTAGAGATGGGCATATTTGAAAAAAATGGCTAGCCAATAGTAACCTACTCGCATAATCTTGGTAGCATTTGTTCATGTAGAGTAATGCCCTCCAGACAAACCATTGTGGAAGTCTTCCAAAATTCTACTTACTTGCTTTGGTTTGATACATCGCAGAAGAACACTATTTAAGTCTTTTTAGAAAATAACATTATTTATCGAGACATATGGAATAGATTGAAGGAAAAAAGTACATCTTTGGAATTTATCTATATTTGAAGGATATGCCCCTGAGAGGAGGAAATTTTGCATCTTTTTTAACCAATCAACTTGACAATCACTTTCATTGACGTTTAGGAGCGTAACATCTTCTACATCCTTGGTCTCCATGTCTATAGCCAACTGTTGGCATAACCCTTTGCCCCTGACAAGTTTAGTGACTTTAATGTGTACGTCATACTCCATTACTTTCGTGATCCACCCTGCACGCTTCTCATTCATTTCTTTGTTCAACAAAAAATCCTTGATGCCAGGATGAGAGACCATCAAGTGAACTTTGTTTTTGGACAACATGTGCCTAAAATTCTTCAAGAGCTCGAATGACTACAAATACCTGTTTCTCAATGAAGGAATACTTGAGCTCATATTCTTTGAGAGACTGACTGAAGAAGGCAATTGGTTGTTCCATCAAATTTTCATTTTGTTGGGTGAGAATCCCGAAATACTTTCCTGACCTACGAAAGGATAGAGAATGAAATATTTGTCAAACCTGGGGTTTACCAGTGTGGGAGCTTGGGAAATGGCCATTTTGATAGCCTTGAAAATCTCCCTCCCTTGTATTTCATCCATGAGAATGGAATGTTCTTTTTCAGCATAGTTGTGAGTGGTTTAGCCAATGTTGCAAATTGAGGAATGAATCTCCGCACAAACTTTATGGTTCCCAGGAAACTCTGGAGACCTTTCTTGTGTGAACTTGAAGAGATAAGGACATAATTGAATGAATTATGGCTAGATCAATAGACATTCCTTCCATGGAAACAACATGTCCTAAAAATTTTCCTTCTTGAACCGTAAAAATGCCAAGGAGGATGAGGGAGTAGGTAGAAATAAAAAATTTCCTCAATTACGTAGTCTTTTCACATTAAAACAAATTCAGTCCCCTCTAAAATAGTGCCTCCCAAAATCCTCCTCCTTACACACAATAACTTAGCTATGATTTGGTGATAAATTATTTCAGGTGAGATATAAATCCCCCTTTTTTGTTTTAAAACTTTGTTCAAATTATTAGGTATATTTTAAATACAATATGCCTAAAATAACCTCAAAAGAGATTTTAGTGTTCCAATGATAGCAAGCATGATAAGATCAGCCAGAAGAATGAAAAAAAAGAATGTTACAAAAGACCCCCGGTGAAAAAACACACTTACGTCGAATGAGAAGGCACGATGGAACAAAAAGAAGAAATGTTAAAATAACTTGCAATCAAGGAAAGGATGCAATTGCGAGAGTTGAACCAAACAAGGCATTACATTCTCCTCCCCTTAAGAAAGCATCATCCTCGATGTGACATAACACTAAAGGAAGGAAAGGTGGTAATCAACTAAGAATAGTTAAAGATGAAAGTACATCCTATGGTTAAAATTTCAGTCATTTAAGCATGGCCACATGGGGTAGCCTTAAACATTTTGGCAATTTTTTTTTTAACTTTCAAAGTTCTGTGAAGATTGGAAGTTCCCTCTTATTCATTATTTAATTAGACTCTTTCCAGTTCCTCTTATTCATTATTTAATTAGACTCTTTCCATTTACATTATTCTTAATTCAAGTTCTTTAAAAGCATAATTTTACATACTTTCATGATGGTACCACACCACAAGAGCTTAACCAAATTATGGAAGGGAAACATGCATGGTCCACATAACATAGTACTTGTCACACATCTATGACTGACATATAATACTAGAACAAAAGTGTACTACAACAACCATAAAATTCCCAAATTCCATAGATGAAGATTTCACATAACTTAAAACAATAGCTATAGGTACATAGTGTCAACAAGGGCATCAACGTCATATCCACAACATCAAAACATATCACACATACATCATAACACCACAACCAAAACATCATAACATGCATACCTAACACATACATCATAACACACACATCTCATACACACACACACACACACACACACACACACACACACACACAAATCTCTTATGCCTCCCTCAAATCTCTTATGCCTCCCTCAAGTCTCTTATGCCTCCCTCAATCTCTTATGCCTCCCTCAAGTAATAAATAATTAAATTTTCCTTTTCGCTCCCCAAATAGGTCGGTTTCTCTATAACCCTAGGCACATAGAGTCCAGCCACACCTAACCCAAGTGACATAATAACTTGTGTTTTAGAAACCCGCTAGTTATCTATAACTCCTTGGGGCATACCCCCATATAATGAAGTGGGCCCATAGGTCCAACCATTCCATGGTGCATCCCATGACCCTGTTCCACACATTATGACAATAGAACCAGCATAACAATCCAATTCAAATGCCAAGTGGAAAAATACAAGCCTTGGGCAAGGCGGTAAAATTTTAAAATTTTAAAAGAAGATCCAAATCCAAGTAAAGAAAATGGCCAAATAGCCATAGTTAGTGAAAAAATCGCATGTTAGTACCACAAACCAAGGAAATGCCCAAAAATATAAAACAAGGCAATCAAGAAAACTACTGGTCCTTGCAAAAATAAAAATAAAAAGTTCAATTTACAAATAAAATACATATATAAGAATAGCACATTACGATGACTATGTGGCCTTATCTAGCCACCAAGGGGGTACTCAATGAGTTGTTGGCACTTGGAACATCGAGCCTCAACTCTTACAATAACATATCAATAATAAAACTATCATCATCTCTATCTGAATCATCCCACCACCACTTCGACAAGGCTAAACACAGTCATAGCTACACTTAGGTTTCATCCATACAACCACATAGGGAGAGAGGAAGGAAGCATAGGTCGTCATCTACGAAATCGAAGGTTGGCTCGAGTTACTGGCCCATGGTACACAATTCCTCACTCCTAACATACACTTTTACCGATTTCCCTCAGGGTCGGTTAGCGTAAGGTTCACAACATAACATGCTACTACATCACTAACACAGTGGTGGTTCACGCACCTTACCATAGCATGTTATGCATGGCACCAATACGGGGTATATCACATACATTACATTCACGGTTTACAACACACCACATTACCACATGCTGCACACAAAGTGCAATCACTATACGATAAGGATCATATACTCACCATATGTCCCTAAATCATGACATGAATCATTACATATTACATGAATTATAATTATTACGAGCACAATTACAACATATAATCAACTACCATATAACATGGGAATACACACATTTCTACACAATTGATAATGACATCATTAAGAAATCCAGTTCACTACAAACCAACCTTGTCGTACAACATATCAACACACCCAAACATCACAAATGCCAAAAGGATCCAACACTCTGAAATCAACAATCACATTTCTTCCACACACACAACAAGACAATGTTTCACACTTGAATTCTCATTGAATTCTGAAAGGGAGGAAGAATACTCTCATCTCCAACACATCAACATGCTAACAGTTACGCACTAAGTGACATACACAACATGTGCACTCACAAATATCACAATTATGACATAGTTCACATCATGCTTAAATCACATTACTCTTCTAATATCCACCACCATCACATGCAACACCATCAAAACTCCAATATGTCCCAGAGGTTCAAGAGCATGAACCTCCGTTCTGATACCAAGTGTAACACCCGCTAAAACACACACAAATACAACATTGAAAACTCGGATAACCTTTTTTTTGACGTACTTGGAGTTTACACATCAACACAGGTGACCAGAAGGGGCTACGACCAACTCTCAATAAGCTTGATGCAACATTGACCACATAGGAAAAAAGGAAACATACAACACCCAACATGAACAATTCAATTTTATCTTCAACAAGGCACAACGTAAAAGTCCTAACACATTACATAGTTATAGTTAAGGCCATCCACGCACATGAACTTGCTGCCATGAAGGAGAATATTCAAGTGCAAAAGCCTGCACTCCATAATGGCCCTCTGGAACCAACGTTGGAAGATCTTGATCTTCCATGTTCTTCATAAGAGGAGGAAGGCAAAAGGCAGGAGGATGTCATCATCTCTCTCACACCATTCATCTAAGAAGGTCCACAAGAAAACTCCATTCTTGGAGTTAAAACTCAGAACAAGGGGCACATTCAAAGGATCAGATCGTGCCCAATCAGGTACTTGGCTTCACTAGAGCCAAAGGAGAAACTAAAACTAGTCATGTCCATTTTAGGGCATGAGGATGAGCTGCAAAGTGCCAAGGATCAGCTATCATACCTCTTCAATCCAAAAATAGAGCAACTAAAAGAGGTATTGGATTTGTCTTTAGTTGATACTTTGGTCATTTGGGTGGAAGACCCACTTGTAATCAAGTTTTTCACTCATCCAACCAGCCATGTTCAGTGCCAAATCAGTTGCATGGCTGCCATTTTTTAAGAAGGGAAGCTATTTCTCCCTACCAGTTACAGGTTTTGTTTGAGTTCCCTTTGCTCTTGGTTAGAGTAGAGTAGGTAGGTTTGTTTTAGTAGAAGAAGTTTTTTGCACACTCTGCATATCCCACTTGGGGATATGTATGATTTTCAGTTTGTACAAAGTTTTTGGTTTTGTTGTATTACTCTTGCACAGTCCATTTCAATTGGCTTTTGGTGAAGTTTGACTCCAAGTTTAGTGGGTTTCCAAGTGGCTCAGGGATCAAATATTCAAAAGTTCAGATCAATTTCATGTTTATAAGGTTGGACTCCATGCCCAATGGATGTACAAAAAAAAAGGCCACTGGTCTCTTCATCTAGCAGGTAGATGTCCCCGTGAGTCGCCAAATTGTTATCCAAAATTCACCCCCGAAAATTTGGTCAAGACAACCCCGCACATAGAGAAAATATGAAGGGAAAACATTTCAGACCTACGAGCTCGCATTCCAGAATGAGGCAAAGGAAAAAGTCAAAGTTTGAACCCGAGTCAAAGCCAAGGTGGGGAGAAGGAGGGAAAAGTGAAAATTTGCCTTTTGTTCAAAGGGAAAAAGATAAATTGCGGACCCACAAGACCAATTTTTTTGTTCTAATCTAGCTGCCACATATCCCACATTAAAGAAAGGGCATGTTTTTCAAACTGGTTTTCCCATCCATTTATACGGACTCGATACAAACTTTGAAGGGGCATATCTTTCGACTCAGGGCTCGAAATATTACAAATTTGACACCATTGGAAAGATCTTGGCCTCACCTATGCCATGGAGGTATGAAACTTTAATTTTGAGGAGGTTAGGAGAAGGAAAATGGAGGAAAATCTTCAGGCCTTCAATGCAGGATTCATCTATCTCAATAACTAGATCAAATTTGATCTGTTTCCATCATTTCCTCTTCTTTCAAGGCACCGAATAAAGGAATCAGTAAAGATAGATTTGGGGCATATTTTATCAGAAGCATTAACAATGGTTGAGCTTCTACCCACTTTTCCCACTTCCCTCTCTCTTTCTTCTCTCCAATCAAATCTATAAATACAAGGGCAAGGATTCATTGTAAAGGGTTGTTGTTCATTCTTCTTCTTTGCCTCCCCTCTTCTTTTCTTCCCCATGGTCAAAAATGGAGTTTGAACCTCCTTTCATAGCTCTGTAATGGCATTCTCTTGCCTCTTTCCCACTAACGATGTACTGTGTGAACTTTTGGAGCAATAAATTATTTTGTTTTGATGCATCTTGTCCATCCTTTTCTTATTTTTTATCTCTCCTTCTTTCTTCATATAGGTATATCATATCTCGATGTTTTTTTATAGGTCCCTGGGAGTTGTGTTTAATGGGTTTTGAAGTGGTGTTTGTGTGAAATCTATCTCTGGTCTCCCCTGGTGCATCTTTTCCACCCTTTCCTCTGCTCAAAATGAGATTATGACCAACACTTCCCTTTTCTTGGTGCTATCACCTCCTTAGTGTAGGATTTCCCTCATTATGCACTTTCTCTCTCTCTGTCTCCTTAGCATTGTTAGAATAGGTATAGTTAGATGTCATTTCTGCATTAGGAGCAGTTTAATATTAGGATCAGGAAGAAGAAGCCGGCTTTCTCCGGAGGGCCATCTCAAGTCCGCAAGTCACACAGCTTGAGAGATGGTCCAATGTTATGAAAATCATACCAAATGAGTCAGACTTAGATAAATCAGACATGTAGAACTCATTTGGGGGTGCTGTGATTTCACATTAATAGTTACATCAATTCTTTCCAACACGACGCACAAACCAAAGGGACAAACCAACTCTATGGAACCATGACTAGGGAATAAGAGAGTAATAACATTGGTCATGCCACATTATACTATTCTTAGAATTTATATAATACATTAGAACCACCCATAACCAAATGGTAATCAAATTTTATATTTTCCATGATAACAAAACAAGCAAAAGTTTCAATAGTCATGACAACATTACTCCACAACACATAATAGTAAGGCATTGATTTTCTTCTGAATTCCCCACATAACCCATACCATATTTTTACAACATAAAATTATTTGTACAAAAGAACTTCACAACCAAGTTTGATGCAATATTCTACAAGTCTTTCCCTCATTTTCTACAACAATTATTAACTTGAGTCAGTTCACGAGAACTGAGCAAGATAAGATTACACAAAGCAACAATAAGCTACTATATAAGAATATAAAGAAAGGAAAACATTATATTCCAAGAATTGGCTCGTAGATCTAAATACTAACAACCCCTTAAGATAAATAAAATTTCCACCATGTCAATCTAATAAGAGATCCTTATACTTCAATTTTGAACATTGTCTCAAAAGCAACAAAAATTAAACAATCATTTGAGAAGGGGCCATTGGCCTGATAAGTAAGAAACAATAGTCTAGTGTAACAAGATTTCCATCAAATAAACAATTAGGTTAAAATATTGAGAACTGATATTCAAACCAACAATCTACATTCATAAAAAAGGTACCAAAAGCACAAGTTACGATACTTATTTTTGAAACGAAAAATTGAACAATTAATCCAAGAGGAAGCACGGGATTCAAAGGTTAACCCAAAAGGTTGAGTGTATTAAAATTGTAATCATGTAATCATATATGTTATATGATGGAAATCTAATACACGACCACCACTCAACATTGTTTAACAAGGGAAGGTAGATAATACTACGTTTCGACCATTGACTCGAGGAATTTCACAATCATTCAAGAAGAGGCCACTTCCCTTAGAGGCTAGTAACAACAAGTGAGTGAAAAGGGAGTTTCATTAAACAAGAGCATTCAAAACATCTTCCAAGTTTTATAATGCTAAGGATTTACAAACCTCCACAATAAGTATAAAGTTTAGTTTAATTAAAAAGAAATTATCTCCTTCTCAACAAAAATATTTTAAAGCAACCCTGATAACATAATCAAACCGTTCTAACATAGGTACTAACATATATTACTAAGTGTCATTATCAAAACAACACCTTCCACTATAAATCAATAAGATTATCGATGCATATATAGTTTTCCCCAAATGTTAATAACCTTCATATCAATTTCCATCACAAATCATCAAGGTCTTTATGTGCATAGAATCCGACCAATCTTAATTAATAACATTAACATTATAAAAGGGAAAACAACAAGATAGAAAATATAATATGCCACCAAAAAACTTCCCGAGAGGGAAATAGACCAAAGCAATTCTAGTAATAATTGGGTAATGGAATTACACAATTATAACCTCAAACTTAGGTGATCCGAAACTAGTTATGGTTCAAGCTTGATGAGGATGGTCAAGGTACCTCGTAAGGAAGGATTTAAAATTCTAGGAATAAGACTGATGATCGACAAGAATTTTAAACAAGCAAGCTCGAATATACATTGCACACAAACTTCTACATTCTAAAAAATTTTATACCAAAACTCCAACCCGGCTAGCCCAAAGCATTGATCACTCCAATCCTACAACCTTTCTTTCCCGGGATCAAAAGGTTATCAAAGGGGCTTGAGAGTGAGCTAACAAAGTGCAACAAAAAGTACAATAAGCTCGTGTGAAAAGCAAGATGTTCATAGTTACCACAGGCTGGCTTGCCTAACATAAATTACTAGCTATAAACAACATGATAAACTTGATACTTAAATGAAGGAATGCAGATAAAAAGGTCGAAGGTTGATCACTTGAGCAAGAAAACATAATACCCAGAGGAGAGGAAAAATATCTATGTTTTCCACTAACACACTGACAACAATAGTAGCTAAAAAAGAAGATATCAAGGGGTAAGTGCACCAAGTTGGGGGGCCAAAAGGGGGTCTTTAGTGGACACATTTTTTGAAAAATAAAAACTTCAACTTGTACGAGTTTTTTGAAATAGTTACACTCAAATTTGGAAGATGTTGTAGAAATATGAATCGTAGAATTTTGAGTCTAGTTTCTAAGATACTAAATTTTATTGAAAACATATAAGTTTAAGTGGGTCATATAACTAAAATACAAACATGTGCTCCTTTTTTTATTAAAAAACATAATAGAGTGACTTTCGTGCCCCCCACCATTTTTTAGCACCATTTAGTATTTTTGAAAACCCTTTGGCAAAAAGATAGCTAGGAGCATCTAGTTTGTGTTAGAATTTTTTTAGATTTTTTTGGCAAGTATATTTTTTAATGATTTTTCTAGTACAAAAATTTTATGTTTTGAAAAATAACAGAGCTCTCGACCGTGCCCCCTCAAACTACCTCAAAAAATATCTAAAATTAGTTTTTTTAATATGTATAAAATTACACCTAGTTTGTGCCTAAAAAACTTTTATTCAATTTCAATTAGTCAAAAAAAAGATACACGACAAAAGATAGACATGTTTAAACTTCAAAAATAGCTATAAAAAGGCATAGTTAGAAAATAAATAATATGAAACCTTGTATTTGTTAGAAAAATTGAAAAATAATATTTATACAAAGAATAAACTTTGCTTTATGTCGTGGTATAATTTTTTAAAACGAATCGATCATTTGATGTTGATTTATCATGGCGGAAGTTGGATTTTTGTGTTTTTATGCAAAAACAAGAGGTTTGTTGTGTTTGTGCAGGTCCATGCCTCAGACTTGGGGATCCAAACTGGATCCCAAGCCTTGAGGCATGTGTTGAAAAAGTAAAAATCATAACGCGTACGTGTTATGCTTTGTTTATATATTGTGGCCCCCTAACGTCCCTTTCATCTCTTTCACGGGAATTTGCATACATTCTATTTGGTCTGCAATTTTCTCTACATTCTTGCACATGATTTTTAGTAGTTCATTTTGTTCCCTACCCCACTAGTTGATTTTTTCTAATCATGGGTGATAAAAGTAGAGATAAGGACAAGAGGAAAGTCAAGAACAAGACATTGGAGCAATTGGAAGAGATGAGAATAAAGAAATTGAAAAGAATGCAAAAACTTCATGCAGGGCAAGGTACATATGCTATATCAAATGTAGCTAATGTATTAGAAAATGAGGATGAAATACATAATGAAAATGTAGAGAATAATGATTTTGTAATGAATAATGATATTGAATTGAATGATAATGTTGGTATGGATGAAGAAATTGATATGAATCCAATTGTTGAACCCTTACCTGAGAATCCAAATGTTAACCCCAAAATTTGTATGAAAACATTGAATGAAGAAAGTAACCAAGTAAACAAATCTTCACCTCTAAGAACACCTCCTTCCATTTTGTGAAGAAAACCAATTCACTTGATTGAAATTGATGAAAACATTATAAAACTAATGCCTAACAAAATGTCTGAAAGAAATGCGAGAAGAAAAGCTAGTGAAATTTGGGATAATTACTTTGAGAATTTAAATGACTCACAAAGATGTCAATTATTTGTTACATTGATGAAATTAATTAATATGAGACCTATAATGAAGACCCTGGGGTTAAGAACATCTAATGTTGTTGATCAAAATGTGTCAATTGTTGAAAACATACATAAAGCATACAAAATTGTAGGTGGCAAAAGACGCACCAAAGATAGTAATGCTACATGGCGTGCACTTACTAGTTGTATAATAAGTGATAAAACAACTAATAAATGTTGGATTAGAAAAATAAGCATTGCTTTGAAGCTAAATAGAAAAACACTAATGAAAGCAATAGAGAGACGTAAACGTCTTGAGTCACTCAATAACACTGACTATTGGGATTTCTCTAGCAGACTTCCATGAAAAGACAAGAATACATGATATTCTAAAAGAATAAATTGTAAAATTTTGGAATGAGAACATAAGGGTGTCACAGAATAGAAGTGATACAATAAAAAGAAGAATATGTTCTCGTAATCGTGAATCGTGTGCAAAACATTTCTTAGATATGACTCAAACACAATTGTTCTCTAAGTTTAAGAATGAAAATCCACAAATTAACATTAGCCAAAGATTCTTTGAAATGAGCAAACCCTTTTATGTGAAAATCAATCACTCACGTACCACTTGTTGTTGTAGGAATCATGTTGAATTTTCAATGCATTATGATGTTTTTTTTGTCAAATATGTCGTAGAAGAATACAATCATTGATGGTGAAGACCTTGAGTATCCCACTGGGTCAGTGGTAGTCACTGGAACTTGGCTTCGACGATATCCTATAAAAAAATCAAACATTTGGTTGTTTGAAGACTATGAAGTACATCGAAAGATACTTCACTATTCACATTTGGTCCTTGCAACAAATATTAAATTGATCAAATATCGAGGTCGGCCATTAAACAAGAATATGTGGAAGGTTCGTGAATCAAGATATGAAGCAATTCTTGCTACTGTCAAGAGTAGAGTTGATCCTTGCAGTTCATTGGATTGAATTTGCAAAGATATGTTCTTCATGAATTTAATTTGAATATTTGCTTAAATGATTTTGTTTAAATTTTGTATGATTTAAAATTCTATTTAATTTCTTACTAACATGTTTATGTAGGTTAGTGGTGCCAAAAAAGCTTCCACCTTCACGTGGTTGGCACTATTAGTAGAGAATTTATTATTCTGAAGCCAAGTGAAGCTAAGAGAAATTAAATATTAGAAAGGAACAACAAACTGAAATTCTCATTTCACCACCTATATTGTATGAATCACCTATATTATTCAAGTGATTGCATCTGGCAGCCTTACACTGACTCAGACTGCACTATTTTCACGTGTTTACAAACAATAGGACAATGAGAGAACCGAATGGAGATGGATAAAACCGTGAGAGAATTTTGTAGAGGGACTCGACATGGAAGTTTTAGATCTAATGAGACATCTCTAGGTGCCACGGAGTCCGAGAAATCACCCGTCAAAGATATAACATGTTTTGGTCTTAGGGCTCTTAAGGGACTATGCCCAGACAAGGTAGCCCGAAAGCACGAGGAGCGTAGGGAACCAAAACAAAGCTTCCACTAGCATTCACTAGGCCATCTAGACACCTAGAGACATCTCGTCATATTTTAAACCTCCATGTTGAGGCCCTCTACAAAAACTATGCAATTTTTTCCAAAATATCTCGTTGTCCTATTATTTGCAAACGCCCAAAATAGTGGAGTCTGAGTCAGTGTAAGGTTGCTAGACGCTATATTTTGCAAACGATAGCTCGTGTGACCTAACTATCTATGTAAACACATCTGGATGGCCTAGTGAACACTAGTGGAGGATTTTGTTTGGTTCCTTACGCTCCTCATTCTTGCGAGCTACTTCGTCCGGGCATAATCCCTTAAGATCCCTGAAACCAAAACACGTTATATCTTCGATGGGTGATTTTGGAATTTGCACCTAGAGATGTCTCTCTAGTCTCTAGGTGCCATGTAAAGGTGCATCGAGGCTATATTTTGAAAGATAGCGATAGCTCGTGGGACACAAACCTGGATGACACAGGGTCGAGAAAAATAGTTTTATTCATATTCTTTTGGTGATCTCGTTGTCCTATTGTTTGTAAAATGAAATTGATAGGACGCTATATTTTGAAAACGATAGCTCGTGGGACTAAACCGTGTGTGCCAACACATCGGATGGCACAGTGAACGCTATTAGATACTTTTTTTCTTAGGGACTACGGGCTACCGTAGACGAGGTAAGAGCCCCGAGACCAAAACATGCTGGGCGTAGTGGTGATATCTCAAACTCCATGGCACCTAGAACATCTCTTAGATCTAAAAGCTATCAATTACGAAAACCTATCACAGTTTTATCCATCTCCATTCCTTTCTCTTGTTGTCCTATTGTTTGCAAACTCGCAAAATATGGTTTGAACCAGTAAGGCACATGCGCTATATTTTGCAAACGGTGGCTTGTGAGACCAAACTATTTACACCAACATGTCTGTATGGCCTAGTGAATGCTAGTGGAGGATTTTTTTATTCCCTAAGCTCCCGTGCTTTCGGGCTACCTCGTTTGGGCGTAGACCCTTAAGAGCCCTCAGACTAAAACACGTTATATCTTCGACAGGTGATTTATTAGACTCTATGGCACCTAGAGATGTCTTGTAAGATTAAAACCTCCATGTCGGGACCCTCTACAAAATCCTCTCGTGGTTTTATCCATCTCCACTTGGTTCTCTTGTTGTCCTATTGTTTCCAAACGCAAGAAATACTGCAATCTGAGTCAGTGTTAAGGTTGTCAGACATAATACTTTTCAAACGGAAGCTCTTAGCACCAAAATGACTACGCCAACATGTCTGGGTGGCTAGGTAAACATTAGTGGAGGATTTTTTTGGTTCCCTACACTCCCCGTGCTTTCGGGATACCTCGTCCGGCGTAGTCCCTTAAGAGCCTTGAGACCAAAACACGTTATATCTTCGACATGTAATTTCTCAGACATCGTGGCACCTAGAAATGTCTCGTCAGATCCAAAACCTCCATGTTGGGGCCCTCTAAGAAATCCTCTCATGGTTTTATCCATATCCTTTCGGTGATCTCGTTGTCCTATTAGTTGAAAACGCGCGAAATAGTGTAGTCTAAGTCAATGTAAGGCTGTCAGACGCTATATTTTGCAAACGGTAGCTATGGGACTAGAACTGTCTACGCCAACATGTCTGGATGGCCTAGTGAATGCTAGTGGAGGATTTTTTTGGTTCTCTATGCTCCTATGCTTTCAGGCTACTAGTCGGGCGTAGTCCCTTAAGAGCCCTAAGACCAAAACACACTATATCTTCGATGGGTGATTTCTCAGACTCCGTGGCACCTAGAGATGTCTCGTCAAATCTAAAACCTCCATGTTGGGGGCCTCTACAAAATTATCTACTTAGTTTTATCCATCTCCATTCGGTTCTCTCGATGTCATATTATTTGCAAACGCGTGAAATAGTGCAGTTGAGTCAATGTAAGGCTGCCAGACGTAATAATTTGCAAACGGTAGTCGTGAGACCGAACCGTCTACACCAACATGTCTGGATGGCTTGGTGAACGCTAGTGGAGGCTTTATTTTGGTTCCATATGATCCCCGTGCTTTTCGGGCTACCTCGTCCAGCTTAGTCCCTTAAGAGACCTCAGACCAAAACACGTTATATCTTTGACAGGTGATTTCTCGGACTCCGTGGCACCTAGAGATGTCTCTTCAGATCTAAAACCTCATCCAAGAGTTATTGTTTAATGACTAGATTAGATTAAGAATGAATTTGATAGGGGAATGTCTAAGAACACATGGGAGTTATCAATCGCCTAGTAAATCTTTCTTGTTTAGTTTTGAATGGGAGTCAACTAGCCTATGACTTAGTGACCTTCCATTCATTGATAATTTATGCTATGATAAACCCATGGATTCTTTCAAAAGCACCTTTAAAATGATAGGGGTAGTCATCAAGCCTAGTGAAGGGTGTGATGTGATTTCAAAATAACTTGAAATTCCTATAGATTTAAAGGTAATAACACGAATTGGATAAGATTAGACAATCAAGAATCATTGAGTGTCCGTTCATCAGAATGTCATTGCATATGGAGACATTCTCAAGCAATGGAGTAATGAATATGGAGAGACATTCTCAAAATATCAACAGATGAAAGGCATCAAATTGTGACGACTCTGAGGTGTTTTAACAGGGAGAAGACTAAGAAGCATTGAAGAATGTAGTAAGTGCATGATAAGAAAGAACCTAGTACAAAGAGACCATGAGCAAGAAGAAGCACAAGTAAGGTAAATACACATATACACATTAATAAATTGAATGAATAATTACTCAGATTAGGTAACTCTTTATATACATACATTATATAAATATTGATTTCCAAAGTTTGATGCATATTATACATTGAAAATGCTAGTACATGTACATCACCAATAAATGAAAAAATAATCCATAATGTCTTAAATATTGTCAAGTGCACATCATATTAGTTTCATGCAAAAATAATCTCAAAAATGTAAGGTCTCATACAAAAATATCAAGTTCCAAATAGTATTTTAACGTGCATAATAAATATAAAAATGCTCAAATAGGTCATATACCATCAAGTTCAAATGCCATATAGGCGTACATACAATGCCATGCACATAGGCATACAAAAAAATGTCATGTAAGACATATATATTTCCTAATCATCAAAATATATCCCTCTCTTGGTCTTTCTTGAAGAAGGCCCTCACTTAGACAAAGATGAAGATCTATGAGATGACTTTCGATCATCCGAGCCCATGCTACGAGTCCTCTTCCGTTGAATACTCACCTGTAGATGAGCATGTAAATTCAAACAATATTTTTGTCAAAACTTAATTTATATATGTTTTCAACATGTATTTAAGACCATGCTAGAATGAAAGTATTTACATAAATACACAAACTTACCACAAGTTGTTGATCATCATGCCGAATATGCATCTCACGCTCAGATGATTCATCGGGAGCTCTAGGAGTACGAACGGGGGTACAAAGACGACGAGATGGAGGATTTTGTGCCCTCGAAGTCAAAATGGAGGGGGTTGAACTTCCCTACATACACATAAGATAAAAAAATCTAACATCAGAATTAGTGAAAATAGAACTAAGTACATGTATGTGTAATGACAATATTTTAACTAATTTTATCAATATAAAACTATTGTTTTTACCCCCCATGCCTGTGAATCAAATGAACAGGGTTGTTATCTGTCGCAAGTAACTCCTGCATATACACAATGAAGGACATTATTAACATAATTTAATAATTCTAAAATGAAATACATTACTAACATGTAATTTAACATAATATGAATTACACGAGAAATTTAACTAAATTTACATGTTGTTCAAGAATACCTCAGTGAGTTGCTGCGCAGATGAAATCGCAGTGGCAACACCTTTCTCTACTTGTCACAGAGATGGTGGGGTGTCTAGTGAAGTCAACATATTTATCAAACATGTATCACGTGAGTTAGATGAACATACAAGAACATACATATATTTGACTTCAAAACTTATATATATATACTGAATATATATATATATATATATATATATTTGTGTGTGTGTGAAAATTTTACATAATTAACATTCTAAATTACCTCTATGAATGTATGTGTACGCATGGTGCTTTCGCCACTGTGGTTGGGATGAAGATGTGCCTCCCGCGCACTATAATATCAATGCATGTACATGTACAAATACAATTATTTCAAAAATTTAACATATATAAGTAAATCAAGTACTCAAAAATTTTGTAACACACATAATAAAACATAACAAATACTTGTGAAGGTGACGCCAATGACTGTAATCAAAATGTATCACTCAAAAAGGCATCTGACATAGTGACATTATCGTGTGCACCCCTAGCACCAACTCCACCAAAATCAATACGCATGAAATTATCATCCTCCTTAGGCCCCAAACATATGCTACCACATGACGAGAAAAGATGTGGCCTCATGCTAGTACTCCTTGAGGGAATACTGTGTACCTCCATGAGCATATGTCTCATAAATCTCCCTTGTATGTCAAAAAGGGTCGCAGATAGCCCCTAAAGTGCGTGGAGTGTATCAATCTCTATTATATCCTTCACTGCTAGAGGGACAGTCTCAGGGTGAGGGGGCTTTTTTGCGGGGACTCTACCTCTTGAATAGGTGCACGTTGTGCACTTGGTTGATCTTGTGTAGATCCTTTTCCTCGCCCCTGTGAAAATCTTGGAAATCAAAATAATTTGGGATCTTGTTGAGGATAAACTTGCAATAGAGTTTCCTTAGAAAGTATAGTGGCACCTCGTTGTTATTGCAAGGTGGAAAATCAAACACCATCCACCATCGGTCCCAAAAATTATTTTTAATCAAATTATTATTACACCAATGGATGGGAAACCATTTGTATGACAACGGAACATAAAAATTAGTGCGGGGTCCATGAATAAGGTGCATATGAGGTCTTTTGTAATTTCTTTTTCTTTACATCCACATATGACAATTTGTTGGAATAATAAACCCTACAACCCTCTTTGTAAGTTGTCCAACGATCAATTTTCCCTATTGTCACATCAACTTGAACAAGTAATGCCTCCAATGTGTTTGCAAGAGAGGCGTGGTGGGGGTTTGTAGATTTTGAAATCAACATTCTTTTGATTAAATCCTCAATTTCAATTTTGTTTTCAACTATGTGGGATACTAAATCTTCTTGATTACCCGGGGATGTTGAGAAATTGTGGGAGGGTTGGGAGGGATGACAGGAATAATAGGGTTTGGTTGTGGTTGATTCCCTCGACCTTGAACTATAACAATAAAAAAATGTATTAATTCAAATTCTACTCTATAATTATCATTTTTATGAAATTTTGAGAAAAGAATTACGCAATTCATTCTTTGTGGTGCCATGTCGATTCACATCTTCCGGTGATCAAAAATCCTTTGAGCTGAGAAACTAAATGAAAAATCCGAGGTCATGGTTAAGCTCAAAACTCGTGTTTGAGAAGATAAAATGATAGAGGCTCAAGCCTTTTTTTTTTAATGCGTACACGTTATGCTTTGTAAATCTCAAACCTAAGAATTTAAAACGCGTACGCATTTTACCCAAGTTTTTGGCCCCCAACGTGCACTTACCCTAAGAGGAAAGGAGAGATTTCCCAGCAAGGCATCCAAACCCACAACAAAAGCAATAATGACAAACCAATTTCAGGGAAAGGGTGGTTCAATTTCATGATATTTTTAAATCTAGCAAATGTAGCAATGAGTAGAATTATCTTTCCTGTTTCTCCAGCTTCAACAAGTCGCATAGACACCGCACGGACCAGCAACAACAATCTTCAGGTCGAATCTCCCCTCTTCTACTGGCTAGGCACTCAAACTCCATTCCCATCCATGTTTAGCACGGGTAGAGAGCTCCATTTTATAAGTAACATCGAACAGAAATAACAGTGGTCTCAAGGACTGTCATGACTGTAGTATACACAAAATGGGTTTATTGAAAAGGCCCAAGTACACACATGAAAGACAAGGATAAAGCCAAACTCCACAACCTTGCAACATCCTCATAGCCTGCGTCAAGAAGGGAATGGTTAGAGCAGGGTATGGACATCCATCAAAGCAATGGGGGAAAAGGATATTTTTTTCAGTTGTGGAAGTAGGAGCTACAGGGCCACGTAAGCAAACAGTGGGAGTGTAAACACGAGGCAAGAGAACCGTTTGACGAAAATCCTCAAAGGGGTGAGGTCGCAGGAATGCCACAACTGCAGGGTCTGCACAGGAGGACCAAAAAAAAAATGGCTTGTATACCCACATGCAACCAATGTTGGAACATAATACTTAATTGGTCCGCCAACCCTTAATATATATGGGTTCATCACTAATATATAGGTTAATATTTGACAATATGAAATATTTATATTTCTATTATTAAATATGTTAACCTAGGTATATTCTTTAGGTTAAATATTTAATATCATGAAATGATTATATTTTTAATATTAAATATTATAAACCTAGGTGTATGTGTCAACTATTTTAGGTTGAAAATGTGGGTCGGAGATATACCCGATCACCTTATATAAAAAGGACTTTAGGTCCTCATTTGATATATTCGGGAAATATATCAAAGGTGTGCAAATCAAGTAATTTAGTTTTACCCTTGGTAAATAGGGTTTTAAAGAAGGAGGTGATCTTACTGGATGTAAAATAATTTCTACGAAGTAAAAGGTTATTTTGAAAGTGGTTTTTACCCTATTGGGGTTTTCACAATAAATAATGTGTCACTTGTGTTATTTATTTCCTGTAATTATTTCTTTGTTTACTCATGTTATGATGTACTCTTTATTTAAATATTTATTGTAACATTATGTAATATGTAAGTTAATTAAATCAGTATTTATTAGAATCCTCAAATTCTAACATGGTAACAGAGCAAAGTAAATTAAATAAATTAAGATCAAATGTTTTGTATTTTATTTATTTACCTACGTGAAAATCACATACTTAAAAGGAAAAGATTTATTACTATATGAAATATTTCGAAAGTAAATTCATACCCGTGTCCATGCGATTTGTTGAAGCTAGAGAAACATGAAAGATAATTCTACTCATTTCTACATTTCGGCAGTTAAATATTTCATAAAGTAAATTCATATCTGTGTTTTTGGTCCTCTTAAAAGGAATCCATTTGAAAAATTATAATTTATAGTTAATCTATAACTATATCCTATATAATTTGGAAACTATATTATTATTTTTAAATAAAAATATATATAATATAAAATAAGGTTTAAATAATAATTTATATAATATAGTTTTAGAAAAAAAAAACTATATATTAAAAGCCTTAAACCATATTAAAATTACATGAGATTATGAAAGAGTAAACAAACCATATTCTAAGCCTAAGTTTAAATCATATTTAAACTTAACTTATAATTCTATGCATATATAGTTTTAAAAAACAAAGAAACAAACCTAAGATTGAATCATATTTTATATATAGTTAGTTTAAACCGCTTAAAATATAAATTTTATTATATTTAGTTTATATATATTAAAAAAACTAAGTGCTTTCTTTTTTTTTTTAGTAAGGGGGCGTGTTTATTGTTTGGCCATGAAGAAATTATTTTTAAATCTTAATACTTATTAAATAAAACCTAACATGTGTCTCTAACCATTTATAGTATCCATGTAAGGGGCCGACCCCATTCATTTATATCATATAGTTTATAAAAACTATATAAATAAACTTACTTAAAGGTTTTTTTATATAAGAGTGGGAGTGGAGAATAAAATGAGATAATATCGAAAAAAAAATGGCTAATTTATTGTGACCCACATGAAATGTGGTAAATATTTATTAAAATATTGGTAGTTATAGCCACATAAAAGTTTTAAAGTTTTGAATTTGCTTATATAAAATATTTTGTAATATTTCCATAGTTTTAAATGTGTGCGGGATAAAATTAAGAGTAAATGAAGGGAGGAAACAAGGTTCATGAAAATAGGGATTTCAATTTATTTCATTAGTCGGAGACAATCCCCTCCGTAAAATATGTAAGTTAATCTATACTCTCATAAATCTACTTAAGCCTAGTAAAAAAATTAACCCGATGTATGTCCTTTAAATCCCTTTAATAAAGGTTATGTATTTTTTATATAAAAACAATATACTATAGTTTATAATTTTTATGAACTATATGTTATTTTTTATTTATATTCTATAAACTATATACCTTTTTTTTAAAATGTATATATTTTTACATTATAAATTATAATAGGTTATTATAATGTATTAAAATATAACATCCCTAATATTATACATAAGAAGAAATTCTAGAATTTCACATTCTGAAAATACACCAAGTTTTTGGCTTCATTAAATTTGACAGTCAAATGGCCATCACGGTAGACCAAACATAAGACAATATGACGGTCATTTAGACGTCAAATTTAAGCTCGTATGTTCTAGGAAACTTTCACTGTGTTCAAGTTAATGGTCAAATGACCGTCATGACAGACCAAAAATAAGCCATTATGACGGTCATTTAGACGTCAAATTTAAGTTGGCGATTTTTGTCTACATTAATTTTTTTCAAATTTGAAATTGTTATGCATTCTTAGGGATCTCTTCTTCACTTATATATGGTCGAAATATTTTTATATAACTCTGGGTATAATACTGAGCCCTTTATATATGCATGGGTTATTATTTCGATCATGGGAGGTTAATTAGTATGCATTGTAATGACATAATTAATTATGATCAAATAGTTTCTTTATATCTATAAAATTTAGATCTCGATTCTATTAAAAGTGTTGTTTTTATTATCGATAAATGTGTATCTAACTCGTGGTACATTGTATATTATAATCGGGTGTGTTTTACAATTTTAGGAAAACAATGGCGTCTAGTTATTTCTGTCCTGACAAAACTCAAATCTTGAATGAAGTCAACTACAACATTTAGGTCAAAATAGAATTTATAGCGAGAAAAACGGACGATTGTTTCTGGATCTGAGGTTTCTCCCACCAGTCGTTAAACAGGTTGTAGATAACATGAATACATTTTTACAACGAATGCAGGAGGCTCTTTCTATGATTATACACAATGTAAATGATGAGTATCTTCTACACATTGGTAATATCGAACATCCGAAAGAGATATGGACACAACTAGAATCCATGCATGAAGGATGCTTAGTATATTAAGGATAGTAATGAGAGCATAATAATCTGAAGAAATTCAAAGAAATAGTCTTTATATTTTTATGATTTCTCTTTTGCATCTTGTTTTATATCTCAAAGTTTGAATAATTCAAAACTATGGCATGAAAGGTTAGGATATGTTAATTATCGAAGCTTATATGAAATGTTTAGATATAATCTAGTGAAAGGTTTATATGGGTTGTCTTCTTCTCTTGAAGTTACTTCATTAAATGCTTCTAAATGATGGTTTTGATTCTGATTTAGTAATTTGTCATGATGATGTTTTGATGCTATAGATGTTTCTAAAACTCTTATCTTCCTAGATAAGAAATTAAATTGGGTTCAATTTATGTTAGAAAGTTCAAATCCTATTAACCTTAGGAAAATGACCAGAAGCCATCATATGTACAATGCATTAATTACCTTCCATGAACTGAGCCGCAAAGTTTTATAAGGTCTAGGTGGATATACAAAGTAAAATATAATGTTGATGGTAGTATTAACAAACATAAAGCTAGACTTGTTCTTTATAGGTTTCACTCGAAACCTAGTATTGATTATGTTGAGACATTTTTGTAGCTAAAATGAGTATTGTTAGGGCCTTATTTTAATGCCGCTCAATTTGGGTGGGAAATCCACCAAATTGATAAGAAAAAATATTTTTTTGAATTATGATTTAAAAGAAGACCTTTACATGTTTCAATCTAAAGAATTTAAAGAAACTAGTAAAGAAAATTATGTTTGTAAGTTGAGAAATCCGTGTATGGTTTAAAACATGCTCGTAGAGCTTGGTATGCGAAAATTGTCTCCTTCTTTAAACTATTAGGTTTTGTTAATTGTTCTTCTAACAATGATATATTCATTAAGCAATAAGGCTTGCATAATATCATTATATGTATATATGTTGATGATTTGCTTATGTCTGGTGATAGTTTTTATTTAATTCATAGGATTAAAGAGAAATTGAAGCAATACTTTGAAATGAATGAGTTAAGTCTCT
Source organism: Taxus wallichiana var. yunnanensis (assembly GCA_018340775.1). NCBI lineage: Eukaryota > Viridiplantae > Streptophyta > Pinopsida > Cupressales > Taxaceae > Taxus > Taxus wallichiana. The sequence continues at coordinate 591,366,676 of CM031238.1, read as the reverse complement.
CACATCATGTCATTTGTATGATTGTATTTCATTCTATTGTTATTTTTCAAAACACAATATGCAACCATTGTATTGAAAAAGATTCTTATGATTGATTGTAAACCATTTTCTACTTCAATAGAAGTTGGAATAAATATTGATCCTAAATCTTTATATGAAAAAGGTTGATCCTATTTTATATACGTTGTTAGTTGATCGTTTGATTTCTATAACTATAACTAGATTAGATATTTCCTATACAAAGAGGAATTATTTCAAGTTTTATGCAAGAACTTTTTTAGAGATCATCGGAACCTTACAAAAAGAATTTTTAGATATTTGAAAGGAACAATCAATTATGGTTTACATTATACTAAGAAATGAAAAATGATATCTTATATGGATTTTTGTGATTCTAACCATACCGATTTTGTGTTATAACATATATTGGATATGTGTTCAAGTTTTTGGTGTAGGAACCATTACTTGGAACAAAAATACAATCAACAGATCTCCATTTCTTCTACCTTGAGGCAGAGAAGTACAATGGAAGAAGTAAAAATTCATGTGGCTACAACGGCTGTTGGTAGAGATACACATGGAAGTTAAGGAAATATTTCTCTTTTATGTGGTTGTCAGAGTTTTAATACTCTTGATTAAAAATCTAGTTCAACAACAAAGGAAGAATAACATTGAGATACATATATGCTTCACCCATGAGAAGGTGTAAAGTAATGAGATAAATCTCAAGTTCATGTTGACTAAAGAGCAAGTTGTTAACATCTTCACAAACTCCCTAAGCTATGCAGAAAGTTTTGTCACTTTCGTGAAAAACTTAGATTGTCGAATTCTCCATTGAGGAGGAGTGTGCATGACAATGTCACCTCCTAATGGAACTTGGCTTTTGTAAAAATACCTTCGAAAAAATGTAAAAAATACCTTCGAACAAGTGTAAAAAGACCTTGAGGCATGTATACCTCCTCAACTTCTTTTTAGAAAGAAGTGTAAAAAGATCTTAAAGGTGGTCTTCAAGAAACTCTTTAGTGCTATTGAGTTTCTTGGTAAACATGCGATATAAGCATATTGTTAAAGAGGTCTTTAGTTGTAAAAGGTTCTTATATGCTTGGGTTCAAGATAACCTTTTATGAGAACCTATGAGAACATGTAAAACTCAAAAATCATACTTATCCACTAATCATGGTATAATCTTTGGGATTCTAAATCCTTTTGTATCAAAAGGTGAATTGAGTACGATGAAAGTGTTATAATCTCTTCAACCGATATGATAGCCTAAAACTTTTATGGTTTAAGGATTGTAAATCTGTAGTGTACCACAGAGCAGTAATTTATTGGCATATGTTATGTTATCCCACTTAACATTAAGGGAGAGTGTTGGAACATAATAATTAAGTGGTATGGCCGATCCTTAATGTATATGGGTCCATCACTAATATATAGGTTAATATTTGATAATATGAAATATTTATATTTCTATTATTAAATATGCTAACCTAGGTATATACTTGAGGTTAAATATTTAATATCATGAAACGATTATATTTCTAATATTAAATATTATAAACCTAGGTGTATGTGTCAACCATTTTAGGTTAAAAAGGTGAGTGGAGACATACCCGATCACCTTATATAAAAAGGACTTTAGATCCTCATTTAATATATTCGGAAATATATCAAAGGTGTGCAAATCAAGTGATTTGGTTTTACCCTTAGTAAATAAGGTTTTAAAGGAGGAGGTGATCTTACTGGATGTAAAATAAGTTCTTTGAAGTAAAAGGTTATTTTCAAAGTGGTTTTTACCCTATTGGGGTTTTCCACTATAAATAATATGTCACCTATGTTGTTTATTTCTGTAATTATTTCCTTATTTACTTATGTTATGATGTAATCTTTATTTAAATATTTATTGTAACATTATGTAATATGTAAATTGATTAAATCTATATTTATTAGAATCCTCAAATTCTAACCAAGTGTCCAACCTCCTCATTTCACCTCTGCCAGCATGTACACAGTCATGCCAAAATAACAGCTTAGGAACAGGCATGGACATCCATCGAGCATCAAGAGAAGAGATTTATGTCCATTGTTGCAGTCTCAGGCACCCAGGAAGGATTGCAAACAACAAGCACAACAAGGAGTATGTTTTATGGCCTCTTCCCTTTGCCCTTATAGATATCTCCCTCTCACGCGGCTAATAGATTGAGTCGCCCAAGCCCACCGCATCAGTGCCAAGCACGATTTCAACAAAAAAAAGAAGGAAGGAGAGGCCACCAAAAACCATTCCCCACCTTGTCATCTCAAACCACAAATTTTATTTTATTTTAGCAGAAGTAGAACACCATTCGCTCCCAACAACATTAAATTTAGGTGGGTGGAGCCATGTGCTATATGACAGGTCGTAGCCAGGAGGATGAGGGAGTAGGTAGAAATCAACAAGTTCCTCAATTACGCAGTCTTTTCACATTAAAACAAATTCAGTCCCCTCTAAAATGGTGCCTTCCAAAATCCTCCTCCTTACACGCAATAACTTAGCTATGATTTGGTGATAAACTATGCGAAATATAAATCCCCCCCCTATTTTTTTTTAAAAACTTTGTTCAAATTATTAGGTATATTTTAAATAATATATTCCTAAAATAACCTCGAAGAGATTTTAGTGTTCCAATGATAGCAAGCACGATAAGATCACAAAAAATGTAAAAAAAAGTATGTTACAAAAGACCCCGATGACAAAACACACTTATGTCCGAACGAGAAGGCATGATGGAACAAAAAGAAGAAGAAAGGATGTTAAAATAACTTCACAATTAGGTGAAGGACAATTGTGGGATTTGAACCAAATGGGGCATTAAAGGAGTGGGGCACATTGTCCATATGCTCATGCAACTCATTGATGGTGATTGTCACATCTTTAATACTCTTTCTTACAAACACTAAAGATGAATTTTGTGCATGATTGTCTTATATATGCTTTCTTCATCAATAGTAAAGTTGTAATTTGTTTTGCTTACAGTCCCTCCCTAACTATAAAAATTTGAAATTGTTTATTTGATATGGAAAAACCTTAGCTATTGTTTTAACTTCATGTGGAAATTTTATTGTATGTCATTTATATTTATATTGGCCTCAGTTACATGTGTCATTTATAAGATTGGGTTTATATTGTCTATTAGCGTTTTTATGATCGATATTAAATTTGTAAGTTTTGGTGGTTGTAGTCCAAGATCCATATTGTTTAATGATATGTTAGGTACATCTATTTAAGACTTAATCTTTAAATTTACAAATATTTGATAACTCTATCTATTATGTAAGTTGAAAACTTATAATTAATGAATATGAAATTTAAACTAGGATCAATTAACTTGTATTTAAGTAAACTGTATAATTTATATCAAAACACCAAACCATATGAAATAAAATTTCCAAAATATTTTTAAACTTGGAAATGAAACATGAAATACTTTCACCTCATTATTACATATATAGTTCTTATCGCTTATAGTTCACTCTAATTAAAAAAAAAAAATGGAAAAATAAAATTTGGAAAAATTACGGATCCAAAACTTATGGAACTTTTATAACTACTCAATCATTATGAAATCCACACAAGAATTTTTTGTATTTATAAATCTATGTGTTTCTCAACAGCCTTATGCCACCCATTGATTTACAAGTTTTTACACAAACGAATTTGCTATACTCTCACAAGAATATCATTGTGAAATTTGTTGATGCCATTAGTTAAAATAAATATTTTTTATTATATGGCAGGATTGTTATTTATTTTCTTTGAATATCATTTTCTTCGCTTTTATAAAATTTTGTTTGAAAATAGAGTTGCAGTTATTTCAATTGAGTGTAGTTCAACCAAAGGGATACATATTTCTATATATTTTTAATTTCACAAACTTCTCATAGGTTCAATACAAAATAAAAATTTAATAATGTGCAAAAATAAAAGATGAAATGTCAAATTTTAGATATTTTGTTACTTCATATATGTTTTTTAATTTTGTTGTTGCTTGTTTTGTATTTACTGTCGGTTATTTTTGTATTTACTATATAATATGGTTGAAGGTTAATATGACCCTTGCATCTTGAGAAATAAATAATTTTACATTAAGTTCATCATTTTGATTTCATGATGGTGTTTTGGTAGTGCCTACTTTGTTTGTAATGTTGTGTATTAGTCAGTGTAATTTCTTTTTGTTGTGATTATGCACATTCTCATTTGTGGTGGAAATATAAATAGTACTGCCAAATTATTCATAATAGCTCTATATATCCTAATATTGGTTTTTGTCATCAATAACTTCCAATCGTCAATTGTTGGATTTGCATCTCTCATATTTGGCCGATAGGTCTTACTAAAGTGAAGTTTCTTGATAATGGCCAACCTAATCGTCTTAGTCATCATATACATAAAATGAATTAAGGATTTTTTTAATAAATTTTTTTGATATTTTCTTCTCGATTTTTCACTATTTGGGAGGCTCGGTTATTACCAAACATGAGAATTATGAGAGTAAGCAAGCATCTTCACCCACGATGATCTTGATGTTGGTGTTTCTAGTGCTCACAAGTAATTTTTATGGACATTATATTCAAACTAAAAAAGTATAAAACAAGAAGAATAGAGAAATGCATACCAGTTTCATGTGAATCTCTTCCTAGCGCTTCTACTGGGTTTCATGGTAATTTAGGAGCTAAATTATCTTATGATATTTGAATTTTTTCATGGCATTTTACAGAGCCTCATCCTCATCCTTGTATACCAATTAAATGCTAACCTACTCTACCGTATAACTAAGGAAAACCTACTCCTCTTCCATATCCCTTTGTGCAACCTCTTTTCTATCACATATTCCTTGAGCTTCTTCAAGGTTTTTCTCTCCTCTTTGTGGCGCATACAGAAATGTGTCCGTGTGTGTGTGTGTGGAATGTGTACTGAAGAATGGAGAAGCTCGATAGTTTTACAAGATGGTGCTCATCATAAATGCAGGATGACTATGACACATATCGGGCATGTCTAGGAAAGCCAAGTAGCCCCTATCCTATTTTAATTCGGAGTCAAGCATGTCCCACAATTGAGGTGAAATTGGTATGGTTATTTGAACATTGTGGGTTAGACATTGTCCTTAAATGTCACCACCAGTGATCACAGAACTGCCATTTCCTATAAGGTGGTTCCCCCTCATTATAAATGGCTCCAAATCTATTAATATCAATGTATTAAGTTCACAATCACACTATTAATTTATTGATTAAGAATTATCATTTGACATAGCATATAAAAAAATAAACATTAATTATGGTAAATGAATGATTGATTGTTATGAAACATAATATATATTATCAAAAAATACGACATATAGAAATATCATTAAAATTTGCATTGAAGTATAGTTTATTTAGGTTTATTGTATATCATTTGTAAAACAAATCATACGAGAGCAATATATGATTGAAATCTACTAACATAAAACTTTATTGAGTTCCCCTATTTTTATATTCATAAAAAAACACATAAAATACAAATATATCATCCATCAAAATAAAAATTGCAATAATCACATTTGTATTGTAATTAAAAACATCAATATGTTTAATTTTACATTTTTAACACGTAATAACTATTATAATAGTTATTTTAATGTCAATACTCATTCAAATTATATTAAGTATAATATTCTTTCATCTAAAAGCTATACTTATTTACTACATATCAAACTTGTTTTATTATTATATGTTTTCCACACCAAAAAAATATTATAATAAATTGTACTTTCATACTCATTCCTTAGCTAATATTCTTTTTCAAACAAGATAAATTTAATTAAAATGCTCGTAATTGGTTGGTAGGCCTTTGTAAGTTAATTTTATTTGTAATTGTTAGGCCTTTACTCAAAAACATTATTTTAGGCAATAAACAACGAGCTCCAAAATACACCATATGGCTAATGCATTATGATTTATTGGTAGACTTCTCCATGAAAAAAGAAAAACTTCTAAACGATACTCAAATAGACGTAAAATTTAAGGTTGAGGTCTCCTTGTAAAATACACAAATAAATATGAATTTCAAGGCTCTTATGTTAAAAATTACACATAGCACATTGATTAGTGACTTCATTATTTTTTGGTAATTTTTCTACTGATTTGTGACAAACGACATCATTTTAGTTGCACCATCATTTTGTTATTGAAAAAATATATTTGAGGAAAATGGGCCCACACATCAAAACAAAAAGAATCAATTATAAATGATGAAAACACTTGCAGAAAAGAAATATATACATTTAAATTTCTATTTCAAAGCATTCTTAATCAATTATAAATTTAGTGTTCATTGTTCATTACATCTAATCTAAAATCTTATAGTCAAAGTGCCTATCGGGCACTTTTTCTTTATTGTCTAAATATCTTATCCACTGGTAACAACTATTTTGAATTCTCCCCATAATAATTTTGCATGATGTTTACTAGAAAATGTTGGTCTATCACCGACAGAAGGAAATTGTCCCAAATCTCCCACAAAAAACATAGATATAGCTCCAAAACTCATGTTTGCATAAATTAGGAAATTCTTTGATGAAGTCACACAAGATTCACAATCCAAACCAATACCTATCACGTGAGTTCGTATAGGGGTTTTAAATATTAGTGAATATTGACCCAATATATTGCACCATAAAAAGGGGTATAAGAGGTTATATTATAAAGGTTTTTACATATATTGGGGGTAGGATATGTAGAGTGATAAGGAGGATGGAAGAGGAGTATTTATGGGGCAAATAAAGAAGCCCTAAATTCATATCATTTTTATTGTGTGTTTTGTTGAAGTACTGGCATGTTTTTAAGAGAAGCAAAGTGTATTTCCAGAGTAATGATACTACATAACTCTCAATATCTAAGACATCCTTCATAATATCATCACTAAAGCATATATTTTACATTTGATTCATTTTTTAAGGAGAACAAATGTTATGAAGATTTAATAAATTTAACTAACAACAATGCGGCCACATATGACCCTTCACATTACTATACAAAGTTTGATTAGTGTGACAAATGTAGATAGAAAAGAGAGTAAAAGAGATCAAATTATACATAATGAGAGTTTGTACTTTTTCAAGTCCAATAAGAATTTGATCAAAGTTTTAAGTGGGAATATAATTTTTTTTTTTGAAAATGTAAGACATTGAAGAGGTGGAAATAAAAAGGGATATTAAAAATGTCAAAGGGAAAATGTCAGAGGTATTTTATAATTCAAAATTTGTATCGGGAGGGGTATTAATAATATAAGATTGAAATTTAGATTTGGAAATAGGGGTATTATTTATTATCCTATGAACACATGATAGGACATAAATTTACATAGTGAATCCCTCGTGGACAAAGTCAAGAGTTTGTTTTCTAGCAAATTTTTTTATGATGCTCATTTCATCAATCAATATGTATTTTATGTGGTGAATGTCTTCCTGGAATATCTTTGATTGGGATTCATAGTTGGGAATGGATCGTTAACACACCAATATTGAAAGCAACAACTCATGTTGGTGCAAATAATAAAAATGGAGAACACTCATGGAATGCTACATCTTGAAGAGCTTAACAAATGATGCCAATTAGATATGTTTTTCATGTTCTTGTTGTTCCTTACATTATCATGAATAATGGTAAGCAATTTTGACCTTGATGATAATGTGTCATAATTATATCAAGTGGCACGTAAGGTTTCATAATTCATATTTGGTAATATATCATCATCTATTAAAAACCCATCATCTTTCATGGTGCTTATGAATTTTATTGTTTTATTCATGTATTTTTCACCTCAATATTTGTAATTCCATGTTGATTTTCAATCAATATCTCTTCTTCCCAACATATATATTTTATTTACTTCCATAATTTGGCCACGTTGTAGTCTAAATATGATTCCCCTTAATTTGTGTTGTGTTCCGTTGAGTAGGTTGATTATTTTCATCTTCATAATCACTATGGTTTTTAACATATCTTTTGGAATAGTCCTTCACTTGACATGTCAAGGATTATAATTGAATGACTCCCAATTTGATTTTATTACATCATCATCAAGCCCAATATCTCTAAATCTATATTACCAAATGGACTGTAAAGTAATAATTATGACCAACAAAATTTATCCCATTTGTGTGATTCACGCACAAGAGTTGAGGCAAACCTCGGGAATAATCCTACAATAGCTATTATAGTCTTTGCATCCCATTCGTTATCTCTTTTTTGTGTTAGATTATATGTCCAAGATCTAGTTGTGTCAATAAGCGAAATATTTTCCATGGAAAATCGTATGTTCTTATATCCAACAACGAAGGATTGTGGATGTTCTTCATGGCCGTCTTCATCATTTTTAGATACTAGTTTTAACACCTCACATGAAACATTCAAATTGAAAAATAGTCTACTGCTCTCTGTTGCGGAAACTCAAACAATATGTGACATGTATTTTGTCTATTAGGCTTAAACTTTTATCTCGTGTTTCCAAGTCTTGATATAATTTTGATCCCTTAAAATTCAATGGCCATTGTGCATTATACCTATAAGTAATAATAACATGTGTTTAGTTCTTATACACATATTCTATTTAATTTCTATACAAATATTTGACTGTTTGAACATCTTATCTACAAACCACTCTTCCTATTTTCTTATGTTTGCAAGCACCGTATCTACACATTGTACATCGTTTTACACAATTGAGTAGCTCTTAGTGGTCACTTTTTAAATCCACATGTGTGAGTTGTCTTGTATATCAAAGACATGATGTTGAGAAAAAATTGTATTGTCTATCATAATTTATGTGTTACATTGAGAAAATAAAAAACATTCTATGAAACATCTAGATTTGGTGAGGATTGATAGCATTTTTCATTCATGATCATTCTTCCAATCAAGGTTGTCCATATTTGATGCTCCGTCTTACCATATGAATCCATACACACTGCGATCAACCACTATGTTATCATTCATATATAGAACAATAATGTTTTTTTGTCATTCATTTCTACAGTATCTCCTTTCATAAAATTGTATGCCACAGGTGTATGTGTTGTTCTCAACATTAGAGTATGTATCAAGTCAATACATATCATTTACACTTAAAGTGAAGAAAATGGTAGGCAATTCTATGGTTCTGATGCAACATGTCAATTAATTCACCATGAAATTTTGCCCAATAGGACCTTGTACCCCTCAAGATGTTTTCAAACCACATCAAACAATCAACTAGATGCGAGGGGAAAATTGTTCATATGCTCCCGCAACTCATTAATGGTGGTTGATATATCTTGAAACCTCTTTTTTACAAACATTGCAAATGAATTTTGTGCACAATGTCTCATGACCATGTTCATCATGTAATATTTGAATTGTGGGTGTCAACTAAAAAATGTGGATGTACTCATTTCAACCGTGGTTCTAGCCGATCAAACCTTCCATCAAAAAAAATGTTGGGAATATCAAATTAGCTTAAAGTGACAATTATTAATAGGAGTTACTCTAATCCATGACCAATCAATTAGTGCTCCAAGATCCGGATTACGGTTATTTATTTGTGCATGGATTAATTACATCTCTCTTAGGACATTGGGTGGTTTGGAGGCCATTGATGTCGTGCGATTAATAATATTTCCTTCATCCATCTCCATCATTCGACCTACAAATACACTTTCATTCGCATCAGAATCAAACTCCATGTGGACACAAATCAGTTGGTTGAAGATATTTTCATCACGATCAAGTGGAAGTTCACTAAGAGCATTTTCACCAATTTGAATATGTGAATAGAACTTATCATCTTCAATTTTATATTTAAGGACCATAATTACATGCTCTTTATTGAGAGTAAAGTAGTAATTTGTTTCACGTTTATCCCTCCTTTGAACTATAATCATCGATAAATCTTTTATTCGATGTACCATAACCTTAACATTTGTTTTCCTTCTTGTGAAAAACGTATTACACGTCCTTTATATTTATATTGACCTTCAATTGCATGTGTCACTTGAAGGATTGGGTTGACATGGACTATTAGCATTTCCTCAACCTTTGTTAAGTTTGCAAATTTGGTGGTTATGGCCCAAGATTTATATTGTTTGATGTTAAAAATCAATGATAGCCTCCCTTATTGGCATGTGTCGCACACAAGGCATTCAAGTGTTCGAGAAACTCTAAGTTAGTAAGAGAACAAAAGCAAGCTAAAAGTTAAATGGAAATAAAGATCACCTTATTGATCTTGGTGTGTTTGGAAACATGTACTCCTACAAAACCGTATAAAAACATGTATAAGTGAATCAATGACTGTATACATTTAGGACAATCAAGGACACACGAAATTTAATAGTATGTTGCAAGAGTGATATTAAAGTTGTAAGAACAAAACTATTATTTCCAAGATCATCTGGAAGTGTCAAAAGCATAATTCAATCATTTAAAGAGCATTCTAGCATTCACTAATTTTTGTTGCATGTGTTGAGTTCTAATTGTGATATTGTTCAAAACATGATGGACCTAGAAATAATGGAGTGATGCAGAAGTCCCCATTAACATCCCCCATATTCCCTGTTTGAAGGTTGACTTTCATATTCATCGCATAAGACCATTTTCAAATCCATTTCGTGAAGTGTTCATCCAATTCCATACCCATTTCGGAATTGTTTAGTGCAATTTTCTAATTTCTATCTTCCAATATTTATCTTATTCTCTAGGCATATATTTTGTCACCTATCAATTACAAATGTCTCCATATTTGCATTAGCTATTGTATTATCTCACAAAACCTAAATTCTCCGACACTTTAATTATTCCAAATATTTTATATCATTTTGTTTTCTCAATTGTCCACATGTATCCTTGAATATGTTTGCATTATCATTATCCGAATCAAACCTAATTAGCACCATAGATATGGTTTGTTTACTATATTTGATATTGTAGGTACGATTTCAACATCTACGCTTTTCCTTCGTGAGAGCCCTTATCCCATCCAAGATCGTGAATGGGGAAAAGTTGATTTCCCATGTATTCACATCTATCACCTTCTACATTGACCAATGATCCTCATGAAGCAAATGAGTGGATGTAGAATTCAAGAGCATGTTGGTGCCATTTAAACTTTGTGCCATATCAAAACATTATGTCATACTATTGATTTTTTGGCATCCAACATTAACTCTTTCTTGAGCTTCCCAATAAATTTAGTTTCTATATCATCCAATGTTTATGCAACTTTCTAGACCTTAACTACCCACAACCTCATATGTGGATTCTCATCTCCTTATTCATGAAATCTAAGAAGGATTACCGAAATACAACTACATCCAATCCCAATCTCTTTCATTGTTTCCCCTATATGAGAAGGGTTTGCTATCCACTTCTACTCCATATTGGTTTTGCCTCTCTTGCCTACAAAGTAAGCCATGTTAGTAACACACTTTCGGGGTCAGCTAGAGACAACTTTATAATTGAAAAGAGGATGAAAAAGTGCGAGGAATTAACATACTAAGAATGTTAACAACAAGGAGAGGTTTTACTAATTTCCATGGATCATTCAAAAAAACATCCTACTATGAAATTCTTCAATCTACGCAAGGAGGGAAAATAGCATACGATATATTACACACATAAGAGGAAAAAAATGAATGGACTATGAATATTTTGCTAAAGAGAAATCAACATGTAGAGTGTACACCCACTACCTCGATGTGTTATCAACTTCACAAAGCAGAGACTCAAACATTCCACATCACCTTCTTCAATCATAGAATATTTTAAGTGCCTAACGCATTGTTCACCTCTTCACATCGCCTTTTGATCATGATGTTATCATAGCCAAACGTGGCTATTTTTTTACGATGATGCATTTTTTAGGACCATACTCGAATGACCTCATCCACTTATTGCCATATTTGGTGGTGGGGTTATGTAAATCATATGAAAACCCATTTCATATTTATCATTAGTTTCTCTTTTTCATTCTTAGTTTTCTTTTTTATTTTTTAAAAATGATTGTACCATAGGGGATGGTTACCCCTCTTCCAAATGGGACGCATCCTAAATTAGTGGGCTAGAGCTCTCTTCGAAAGGTGGGGCGTCAAATTTGTTTGGGTGCTTAAGAGGTTTTTCACTTATCAAAACCCTTATTGGCAGTCCAACCCATTAAACTTGAATTTGTTCCCTTATTTATGTTGAAACTCTACAACTTCTAGTTTATTGCAATGTCATTTAGCTAAATTAACTAATTCTTCCTATCTACATGTTTTAATAAGCCCCCTTTGATTTTATTTATTAGGATTTGTGAAAACTTGTACCTTTATATGTTTTCTCCAACCTTTTAAGACAAGATTCCTTTTCATAGTGTCATTGTTTCAACTCGATCATTAATGACCCCTTCCAATACTTGCGAGAAGATTAATTTTGGCTAGCATTGGTGATCTCGAAGGACTCCAACCCCTCTTATTAATATGGAAATTCCTTTTACAACCTCATCATAAACTAGTTTCGAATATACTTAGCAAAGAAGAATCCATGCCACTTTTTGCTTCTTCTTCCCCAAAAATACTAATCCCTTTATCATGGGATAGATCAAATGGCATTCTAATTTTAAATAAAAGTTCCTTAAAAGGATATGCCAAGTGTTAATCTCAACATAATTATACCTTAACATACAAATAAGAATAAAATTCAATCCAACATGCAAATACTAGGTATCAAAAATAAGGGCAATGATATTATGGAAATATTTTTTTCAAACATGTTTATCATATATATTTAAAATATTCTTTGAAATCATATTTATTTTATATTGTATGTTTTTAAGTATTCATTTGAGGTGAAAATTCAAAAAAAAAACAGCATACATGAAACCATCACTATAATCATCCTTCCAATCTTCATTAGTCAAACAAACCATGAGATACATATAATAATAAAAACTTGCAGTCTCCAACATTAGAAGATGTCCAAAGGTGTCAATACTACGGAAGGACGAAATAATGAACAATGATGATAAAACAATATAATCGCACTCAAATGCATACATCAAAAAAGGTGCATTGGGTACGGTTTTGAGGCATCATCTTCGTTGTTCTAATATTAATCAATAATACTACAAAAAGTAAAATGTATTTAATAACCTCTGTAAATTTCAATCTTGGTTAACAAATTCATTTCCACATTCATTTATTAATATATATTTTTCTCTTTGATTATTAATGAGGGGGTCATGGTTTACTTAAAGTGCAATCTAATGTTTTTCACTTGCACTACAATTAATTACAACTTTAAGATTTTATAATCAATGACGTACATTATTGAATGAAAGATATGATGTTTGTATTTAAACAATTAACATAATTATATGATGTTTGTATTTAAATAAATTAACATAATTATATGATTTCATGCAAAGCAAACAACAGCAGCCGGTTATTGCAGAAAGAAAAAAATTAATTCTGAAAAATAGGCATGAACTCCAAACAAAGCCAATAGCAAACACAAATAATAGCAGCAAAAATACAAGGTTGTGAATACCCTGTGTGAAACCCCTAGTGCTACTTAAAAAGTACCTTGTATAAATATAAGCATATTTATGTAATTGTACTTTGCATAAGTATGTAAACCTGAATATGAGAAAATTGTCCACTCTACCTATCACAAAACTTGTATACTAGACTTTTGTGGTATTTGGAAAGATTGAAACATCTTGCATATACTGCAACTTTCACATTTTAGTGATGTTGATGGCTATTTTGAGTTATAAACATTTTCATATGCACAATTTTTTTTTAGAAAAGTCCATTACTTCATTTACAATTAGCTCCTCTTAAAATGACAGGTGTCTAGAATTGTTTTGTATAACAACAAAAAAAGGAACAAAATTGTTAAAACTAAAATGAAAATCATGAAACAGGAAAGTATTTATCCTCTTAACAAAAATGAAAACCCGTCTACAATTTGGAGGGCACGTAATTTGTACAAATTTCCTAACTCGTATGCTTCACACATGTTAATCCGAATGCAAACAAGTCTGGATGTATGCATGGTGGAACAAATGCTATTAAGTTACAAATTTAATTAAACTAACTTTGGTTGTACTCCATTGTATGAAGCTGTATCTACAGGTCAGCACAAGGTTGGGTGCTATCGTGTTTTCCCAACCTGAAATAGAGGGCATTGTACTTTTGATACCCTATATTATCTTCAAAATATTCTTATTACTTATATATTCCTTAGGAAGTACAGAAAAACAATGGCTGTTATGTGAGGGACAAAATATGAGAGAGTTACCTGTCAAAACATGTTATACAAAAATTATGGAGACCTACGTTATGGTCTTTCTGGGAGAGACAATCTGCAACGACATCACTCTATGCTAAGTTGCTAACACTATTTGAACTTACTTTTTCAACTCGAGATGTGCAATGTTCCTTGAAAAGTACTTGGATACGTAACTATTCTTCTAAAAACACTTCCCTCACTCAAAAAAAGGATACTTCAACAGATATAAATAGGGCAAGGAAATTATGATAATCCCTTCTGCTATAATTGTTAAATAGTAATATATAAAAATTACACTCTCCCATCTGGTAAAAAATTCCTCAACAAAATTGAATGAGATGAGAAATCATCATACTGCATATAGTGTTATTCTTGAAGAAGCTTCTCTGCAATTTGCACTGCATTAAGAGCAGCCCCTTTGCGTATTTGATCCCCACAAGCGAAAATATCCAATCTGATTATCAATGCATAAACAGCAGTGTCAAGGTCAGATATGATAATAGGAATCTATTAGGAGAAGGTACAAGGCTAATGGAGATACCCATAATTGCCATTTTGAGAAGCATCTTGCCGGATCCTTCCAACAGCAACATCATCCTTGTTTGAAACCTGTTGAAAACAGTTCTTAAAATGTGTTAAAAGCCACGAAAACCCACAAGTCATTAAAAAGAAGCAACTAATTAGCACCCTGAGCATAGCAAAAAAATGACATTCCTAATTTCATGGTATTTCATTATATTGGAAAACAAAATAGTCTCAGTCCACATATAGAAGTTAGCTGTATTGCTGCATATGCACATACTGCAACAATCCAACAAATAAATGCTCATCAAGAAAACATGAACACTGCAAATAGTTGAATAAAAAAGAACCTCTAGAGGAGTTGGAAAGTGGTTGGCAGCTCGATCATCAATGACAACAATACCATTAGAATTCTTAAGAATCTCCCTAGCAGTACCCTGCGCAAGCATAGAGAAATTAATTTGTAAATCTACCACCAGTTGCTTTTCTTGTGGGTATATTTCTATATCAGCGTCAAGTCAGAACAAACCCAATGATACAAAAATTTAATCCAAATGAATCACCAAAATTAAAAATCCTCTGCCATTATAAAGACAAATTCACCATAAAGGCATAAACATAGGAAGTTTTTTTGTGTAACTTCACATAACTACAAAAACATCATTTTATTTTAGTTGCTGTGACTTGGGAAGTATATAAAAGTAAGATGGCATTTGAAACATTACTCGGGCGCATAGCATTTTTGTAGCTAGCTTTTTTTTTTGTTAAGAGTACCTGAGAACATTAACAGGCCCCAGCCCCGGCATGGCCCATCCTACTCATGGGAATTTAAGCATATTATCGTAGGCCCCATACTAGAAACCGCCTTAATGAGGTATCCCATTAACAGTCCATCGGAGGGTGTGTCACCTTATCAAGAAGTGGGATTCATACTTAGGTTTCACTCACTTTCAAATACAGTTTCACCCACTTTCAATTACACCCATTTACTGTTATAATATCACCTGATATTTTGTGACTAGCTTTGACTGAAACAGTTTTCGTGAAGAATATGACAGGTCTTGGGACCCAGAACAATTGAATATTTTAGCAAACTTTCCGAAAGATACATTGTGCAAGAAGTTTTTTTAAAAACCCATCATAACTTAGGAAAATCTTCTAGTTTTGAGTTCAAATAAAAAGCAAACGT
This sequence comes from Taxus wallichiana var. yunnanensis, assembly GCA_018340775.1. Classification (NCBI taxonomy): domain Eukaryota; kingdom Viridiplantae; phylum Streptophyta; class Pinopsida; order Cupressales; family Taxaceae; genus Taxus; species Taxus wallichiana. The sequence goes on along the minus strand of CM031238.1, from coordinate 591,350,643 downwards.
CAATATAAATCTGTTACATCCAGATTAATCATGGAAGGACCATAGAAGTGATTGCTAACATCTCCAATGCAACCTTGAAAAGTACATCCTGGAAGTGGATCTGCACAAGCTTGAATCATATCACTAATGTAGAAAATACATTAGCCTATCCAATTCAGGAGGGTGAAGATTAGTTTTATAGCTGTATAACATATCATACCATCAGTATAACTTGTAATAAACATTACAATTCTTTAGAAGACCCTAAATCAATCTGGTTCTCTGGTATTTTCATATTGCTTGCAATAACGAAATTTGTCTACCCAACAATATAACCCTTAGATGAATACTATACATCTTAATAAACATCAGCATTTTCTTAGGAAGAAAACAATTATGTATAAAATTCTCTTAGTGGATTACCTCGTCAAGTGGCTTGTCGAATTCCAAATTTATACTCTCTGCATGTGCTCGCATTACTGGGACCCGAACACAAGTTGCAGTAACTCTTACATCTTGGTCATTCTGTATGACAATTTCAGTATAAACAATTAAATGTTTATTTCATTGAATAAAATATCTAAGATAATCAATGCAATAAAAATTTGACCTCTGCAGATATACAAATAAAGATAGTGTGCGTATGTATCAAAACCTCCAAAATCAAGTATCCTATAAATGTACTCACCCAAATTTTCCTTGTCTCTTTTACTAGCTTCATCTCCTCCTCATTGTAGCCATTTGGGAAGATTTTTGTGTTGTGGGAGAAGAGATTGAATGCATACTGCAAGATAGGTCTCACAAAAGAAGTTACTTGACAAGATCAACAGATAAAGATATAAATTGATCTGAAAATCCAGGCCACCCATTGGGCCATGCATCCTCGATATCAAGATAAAAGTGCATTGATATTTGTATGAAATATATATAGTATCTTGAACAACTAAACTGACCTGTTGAGTGAAGATATTACAAGTTGGTTCTTTTCCTTCCAAAACCTGATCAAATTCCAGACACAAATAGAAACGGTTACTTCTCAAATGGTATAGAAAATTTATCAAATCAGTAAACCTTAGAAAATAACAAGTGGCGGGATAAATAAGTACCTCACGTGTTTGCTGCTCAAGCTCAGCCATAGCTGCCGCACCAGCCCCACTGGCTGCCTGGTATGTGCTTACCACCATTCTTTTCACCTGTAATGCATACACAGGTTAACAATACATTTTTTTAATACAATTAAAAGGATAGATTATGATTAAAAAACAGTAAACTTTCTATTTTGGTGGAACACAAGCTGAAATCTTTATCTTATATTAATCTCAACCTGGCCCAAGTTAGCTACAAGCTGCACAATTTAGCCTGGACAGAACATTAGAATTAGAAAACAATGGGCAGGTAGGGCAGAGAGAGCATGAGGGCATGTAAAGGCAAACATGTGTATTGTGTGTGATTTCCAGGAGAAAGTGCAATGCATTCGCTTAAATGAGATCAGAAAAGCACTATTTCAATGATGAGAAGAGGCAGACTGAATGTTAAGGCAGGTACTCTGACGAAGCACAAATGTCTGTACAATTGCTAAAAAGGCTAAATATAGGAGAGGATTCACAAAGATTCTATTTTGATTTAGCCTCAAATGGCGACCCACAAAACACTTGACTGGACTATATTATCAGAGCAAGCATGACAGCTTGGTGATTATTCTGAAAGAAATTTCCGAGCAAACCTGATCAGTACCCTTTATGAGTGCCATTACATAATATGCTGTCAATTACAGGTTTTAATTTTATTGTGAAATTGACACTACAGATCCGAACAACACTTATTGGTTCTCCCTTGCACACACAATATCATATGTAGCATGGATGAGGTCTACAAGTTTGACCCTAATGAGTAGGCATTTGGCTATAGACTGTCAATTACAGGTGTTGTTGAGACATTGACACTACAGATCCGAACAACACTTATTGGTTCTCCGGCTCCCTTGCACAGACAATATCGTAATGTGGTATCGATGAGGTTTACAAGTATGACCCTAATAAGCAGGCATTTGGCTTGGAAGTCTCTAGTGACAAACCAAATCAGCATATCTCAAGACTTAAAATTGTTTCATGGGGATACACTTTCTGCATCCTGATAACCAAAAATACATGACAATACTCCGAAAATATGGGGATAGGCAGTGTTCTTGAGGAAACATCACAGAAATGTCACATGGTAGGATTTGAAGGTGCCTGACATGTCACTTGCCAATCTACATTCAAAGAAAAACATTGCGTGTTATCAATCATTGATGCTTAATTGAATATAGCGAGAAAAGGACCCTTACAAACCTTGTTTACAAATCAAAAAAATATATATATATAAACATTGATGCTTGAAAACTTCAAACAAGTTGATGAAAATGACTACTTCTGTAGTACCATGACGCCTTCTTCCTGGAGAGCCTTTCCTACCACTGGTAGTGTCTAACTATTTTCGATTATACTGTAAAAGATCATAGGCTCAAAATGTTAGGATTAATTTTCGAATTAAGTCTAAGAATCATATTAGTGTGCATGAAATGGTATGCTGATGCAGGAGAAACCCTGGATTACTCCCACATTTGTGTGTGTGTGATACGGTGGCAACCCTGGATCTCTAAATAATCCTGCATGTGTGTGTGTTTCACGCCATTTTTTTCCTTAATTGTTCCATTTTCAAGCCAGTTGCAGCCATCTGGTGGAGCATTGCAAGTTTAACTGGTGCAAAAAAGGGATTTTATGCTTTTTGTGCAACTTTTCAGTTTGGCACACCTTTTCTGGTGGTGAGCACCTTTATTGTATCGTGCGTGTTTTCTATTCTTGCACACACTTTCTGTGTTACATATCTAAGCTGGTGATGTGCACCCTCACAGTTTTCCGCACATCTTCTTGTGCTGAAAAACCTTTCCAGTGTTGCACAAATAAAACCAAAATCATCATTATCTTGAACGGTTGCTTGTACAGAGTCTGCAGAAGTGGAGATCTTGGAATAACGCAGAAGTCCAATGGCTTAAGCATTATTAGATGATTTGATCAACAATCTGGAAGAATGTAATGGCCTTGCAACAGCCATACATGTTTCAGGCAATGCAGAAAGAAGTAGGAAATGAGGAACATGCAAACAAGTTTACAATGCTTTCTAGTTTCTTCTGAACTTACCTTGTAACATGCAATTTCCCAATGTATTTGTGTTGCTCTACACCATCAATAAATAAATAAAAATAAATTCAGACTTTGGTTGGAAAAATTATTTTTCATCATCTACTTGTACCAAGAGGGTTTCTAGATGCTTTGGGCCTTTTGGGTATTTTTGTATTGTGATTATTTGATAAATAAAGGAAGATTTCAGATTGTTGTATTTTTGTCTTACGGGTTTGCATAAAAATCAGATTGTTGTTATATTTTGTATAAGGGTTTCAGGAAATTTCATAATTTCTTAGATTTGTCTCATACGGGACATTACAGTGGTATCAAAGCTGATGATCTCGCCAGTTGTGGGAAAAATTACAATTTGCAAATACTATCTGATGCATAGTCTGTGAATCATGGAGTTAATGAGTAAAGATGATTTAAGAACAAAGTTTTGCAAAGCAGGAAGAAACTTAAGCAGCCACATCATTCGAAAAAGTTCTACTCAGTATTTTGGAGAAAGTGGCAAACTGTTTGTCCATGGTAAGACAATCAGAATATAAGTCTATGTTTTGGGCAATGAATCCATCAATGACTCATTTGGTTAAGCCCAAGTTGTTGAAGCACTCAGATCCAGTTGTGAGACTTGTATTAGTGAAATTACAAGGATAACAGCTCCAAAACAGCCATACAATGACAACACCCTGAGGGAAATATTTCAGCTAATGGCAGAAAGTTTTGAGGGTTTAGATGACATCAAAAGTCCCCATTTTACTAGGAGGGTCACTATTCTAGAAACTATGGCAAAAACCAGATCTTGTGTTCTAATGTTAGATCTAGAATGTGATGATCTTATTCTCCAAATGTTTGAATATTTCTTTGTTGTTGTCCATAAAAATCATACAGAAAATGTAGTAGCCTCAATGCAAACCATTATGACTTTGGTCTTGAATGAGAGTGATGATACTTCACAACAGTTGTTATCCATACTAATGGCTGGTTTTGAGCAGGAAGTTTCACTAGTTGCACATACACTAGCTAAAAATGTTGTTGCTCAGTGTTCAGAAAAGTTGAAGCCATATGTGACAATTGAAGGACATGAAGAAGTGTTGCTCGATGAAGAACCAGAAAAAGTATTAGATGCAGCGGAATCTCGAAGAAGGAAGAAATTTTGATGGTGGAGCATGAGAAAGAAGAACAATCAGAGCTGCAAGAAGGTGGAGGAGCAGCCCATAGAGGAATCCACCATGCAAGTTGAAGAGGAAGAGTCCTCCAAAGGAAAAGGTATGGATTCGAATGAACAAAATGTTGAGGTTAAAGAGAAAAAGGAATTCAGATTTTCAAGTGCTGAGGATGTAATGAAGACCCAACAAAGGTGTGATGAATGGCTAAGAAGAGCCAAGGAAGCTAAGTTGATAGCCGCTCAAGTAAAACAACACCTACGGGAAATTAGGGCAAAGAATTCTCCCTTGACGATGAGGGAAGAGGGAGAAATCATGGAGCATGAGCCAAAGAAAGAAGGAAAGTCGGATTTGCAAGATTGTGGAGAGAATTTTGTAGTTAAATCCCAATGTTGGGATCATGATGGTGATGTTCAGCTTGTTGAGATTTTCAGAACGGCAATCAATAAGAAGCAAGTTGATGGTGTTTATGACTTTGGCAAGAACTATGAAGATGCTCCATGCATGTGTCAAAATATGGATGAAACTTGTTGAATGTGAAGAGTCTAAGAGGAAGGAGAATGTTGATCCTAACTCAGAAATTCTAAGTCACAAGGATGGAGGTGTTGAAGATATCTCAATCATTCTTCATCCGGCAAAGGAAGGTGAGCAAGTTGTGGACAGCCAAAGGTATGAAAGTGTTGTGGATTTGTTGCTTCCTACTATGTCATTTCAGATGTGTTGTCATCATGGGCAACATGTTGAAAAGAATGATCTTATGTCAAGTTTGATGCTTCATGGTATATCACGGTCATAGTTTGCATAATTGGACTCGACATGGACTCTGCGAGACCAAAAATTTTCCAACTTGGTAAAACTCGCAACTTAAACAATACTTAAAACTCAATCTATACATGGAAACTTGGCAAAAACTCGGCAAAATCTTGAAAAAACTCATCCATGCAAGACTTACGAGTTAAAATTGTAAGAAATCGCCAACAAAAATTATGTGAATACTCGAAAAACATACTCAACAAGTAGTTGAACTACAATCACAACAAATTTGTGGTCATCATGGGCATCATAGTGAAAATGATGATAGAATGAAGAACTCTTTGAGGAGCAAAGGACACAAATACTTTCATACAAGTTCCAAATTGCTTGTACATGAAAATTTGGGATCCGGGTGATAAGTGGAGATTCACGAAGGGTGAGACTTGGGTAAAATGGGATCTTTCGGTTGTGTTATCAACTTAGCATAGTGGGTATGGGTGCAGGAGTTGTCTCAAATTTTTGGACTGCTATCCACCACATTTCCGGTTTCTCCTATATACATTTTGTTGAGATAGAAGAAGATTTTGTCACAAGAAAGATGCATATTCCACCTACAATCATTGATGAGGTTTTTGCAGCTGTTACAAGATGGTTTCCAACCACCATAAGCCCAAGGTTGAGTAAGAAAGTACAATGCTACAGCCAGGGTATGATACTCTTTCTAATTTCATGTGTTGGAATGATAGTACTTTCCTTGGACAGAGGTAGATTGGCAAGTTTGATGAAGTTCTCTTGGTCTAACATGATGTACGAAGCAGGTCACGGTATGATACTCTTTCTAATTTCATGTGTTGGAATGATAGTACTTTCCTTGGACAGAGGTAGATTGGCAAGTTTGATGAAGTTCTCTTGGTCTAACATGATGTATGAAAGGGGTCACTTGATGAGATCAGTGAGTGCAAATATTCCAACACCCTTATGGTTGTCTAGGAGGGAATTAAGAGCAAGGGTGGATGATCTACTACCTCCCAAGGAAAAGGAGAACATAATGGGGACAGCCATGCCCCAAACTTTTAGCTTGAAGGCTAAAATCATCACTACTTCCAACTGCTACATTGCATCATTTACAACCATACAAGTGCTTTCAATCATAAAATTGAATGATTTTCTGTTTGTTGTTATTAATGAAGCATTTCTTGTCATTGTTTGGTTGTTTCCAACCCCTATGTTGCTAACATTACTGATTTTTGCAAAGTATTTTCAGTATTGCAGCTGCAACACTCTTTTCTATTTGTTAAGCCCCAAGGTTTCTAATTTTGGATTGATGCCATCTATCACATACAGCCATAGTACAATTCCTTTGTCCTTGCAGAAGATGAGAATATCCTCCGTCTATCAACAAATCAGGAAGGAGCATAATGATAGTTGGTGGCAACCATTGTTTATTCCCCATCAAGATTGGAAGGGGGTGATCATGGACTTCATCACGAGCCTTCCCAAGGGTCAAAACAGCAGTGATACTATCATTCATGAGCTCATTTGGAACGGGGTAACTCCAAATATTTACACCAAGGATCGTCAACGGGATATGAAGGAAGCAAGTGGTGATAGGATCCTACCATCAAAGGGTAGAGGGAACACACTTGGGACAGCAATGAGTCTGATTTTTAGTATGGTTGTCATTACCATTATCAGCCACCACATTACCTCATTTTCCCTCATACAAGTGGGTTTACAGGTGCCTTCAGTCAAGGGAAGGAGTTCTTTTCAGTTTGTGACTGCTAATATGATATTTTCAGTCCTTACATGGTTGTTCTCAGCCACTACATTGCCCGCATTGTTGATTTTTGCAAAAAGGTTTCAATTTGGTATTTGTACCTTTTTCATGTTGTTGGTCATAAAAATAACAGGTATAGGACTGTTGTTATCAGCTAAGGACAGCTGCGAGCTTGCACAAAATAAGGGAAAGTCTTTGATGGAAGAAGTTGGAGAAAGGGTTCAGCTGAAGAAGATCTTCATGGCAGCCACCAGGGTACCTAGTTGGATGAAAATCCAAGTGATTTGTGGCTGTTATAATTCATCTCCAGCCTATCCACCATCTGATTTTTATGAGATATGGGGAGGAACAACTCGCCAAATCATGGGAGGAGCCATTGGGACCCAAGGATTTGGTATCCCAAAACCTTCTTTGCATAGGAGCCAAGTAGGACAACAACAACACAATGACATGGGCATATGGCAGCCTTTAATCTTGCGGGAGTATGCAGATGTTTCTAGATATCTACAATTTTTGAGGATCAACTTGAGGTAGAATGGCATTCATTATCCATTTGGGATATATCATACTATGTTCTTTGGTAGGAGCTATCCCATTTGACAAGTATAGGGTCCAGGCTCTATGAGCACTACAGCATGACTCATCACTTTGGCATAGTGATACTTGTGCATATGAGCTGGCATTTGCTTGAGGGCAAACGAATTTGGGAAGGGAAAATTGTAATGCCCCCTTTTCAAGATTAAAATAATTAATAATATTACTTTAGTTGGACCAGGTCATTTCTAATCTTTGGGCAACTTTACAATATTATTATACTTAAAATAAAAAGTATTTTTAAATACTTAAAAGTAAAATTAATGATTTAACTAAGTCGGCCAAATGTAACTTTATGTTATATTATAAGGCAACTTATGTTTTATTATTAAAAATAAAATGACTTTTAAATAAAGTAAATCAGCCACCAACATTGGAAGAAAGAGGAAAGAGAAGTTATAAAAGGAGGATGAAAGGGGTCATTTGTGGGATCTATCATCTTGATTTTATGAAGTCGAGCACTTGTGCTTCTAGTTTCAGCTCTTGAGGACAGAAACCCTCTTAGCATACATCACTTGGGAACGAAAACCCTTATTGTGATCTGTAATGTCCCCTTTTCCAAACTAGTTCGATTTGAAGACTTTGAGCCCATTCCACTTCTCATGGGCAAGAAGGAAATGAGCAAGGGAATAATTGTCATGTTTTTCAATTATTTTCGTGAGCATTGCATTCTTTTTAGTAGTTTTCCTAAGTATAGTCAGGTCGGCTGGGAGATGAAAAGCCAATGGAAGAATAGAAGGAAAAAGGAACTATTAATTCCCCAAGGAGGTCGGTCTTCTTAAGAAGACTTTAATTGGTTTTGGCGCCACATCAAGGTATAAGAAGGGGTCGCTTGGCTCATTTGTGCATCATCATCTTGTCTACTAATAACTTTGCATGGTTTTTGGGTTGATTGCTCAACTACTTCCACTTGAGGATGAAAACCCTCTTGTGTGGCCAACAAGTGAGGATGAAAACCTTCCTTGTTTGATTGAAGAACAAAACTCTTCAATCCATTGAGGATTCTCCATCCTAGGGTTTCCAAGGAGCTTCAAGAAGATTGATTTTGCAGATTTTCAGCTAGGGTTTGGTTGAAGAAGGGCTACTAGGGTTTTGCAAAGATTTTCAGGCCCTCTCCTAGGGTGGCGACTTGCCCTAAGGTGGCATTTGGGGGTTTCTAGGGCACAACAACATCCAACTCAGCCATCATTGTGTTTCTCATATTTTTAGCAGCTAGAATCTACATTTGAACTTCATTTTTGGGCTTGGAATCCTTCATTTCTAGCCACTTTTGTAAGGGTGTTCATTATTATTTTATTTAATTAAATAAATTCCAAGTTGGGGTTTGAAGGCTTATTTCTTGGTTAATATTTGTTCTAAAATATTTCTAATGTTTCCCTATATGCTTTGGATGGTGTGAATGATGCATTTTTGGAGAGATATTGCATTTTTCTTACTATTATAAAAAATCGATTTGTTGTACCTTTTGTCATATTTTTCAATTTGTTGTCATAATTTTCAATTTACTATCTATTGGGGTTTGTGCAATTTCCCTTTATTTTCAGTTAGAGCCGAAAAGGGACATTACAGTGGTATCAAAGCATCGATCTTCCCAGCCTGGAGGGTATTCATGCAAAGGAGAAGATAAAATGGCGAACAAATTTTTGATGATGCTAGGTTTGAAAGGTTTGCCCAAGGGCAAGAGAGGTTGGTTGATATAATGGCACAACTGATCCATAACATGCATCTAGGAAGTTCTTCAAGGGCAAACAACAATCTTCAACCACCAAGATCCATGATGGATCCTACAACTAGGCCTTTTCAGCCTACCTTCCTCCCAAGGGAAGGAGTTATTCTGGAGGTAGAAACACGGCATTCAGTAGGGCACAATATTGCAGCCAGCTATGAGGAGTATAGGGCTCTTCCAACTGAGATTCGTGATGCCCTATCACTTGCAGAGTTCATAGGAGTGAACAAAGGTAGAGCGAGGCATGAACCTAGGTCTCAAGCACCACAAAAGGATCTTCAACATGTCTTGAGAAAGGAAGAGGAGAAGAGTTTCCAAATTGCAATGGTGGAGCAAGAAGAAAAATCAGGGCTGCAAGTAATGGAGAGAGAACAACCCATGGAGGAATCTACAGTGCCAAAGGAAAGTGGGAAAGATGTTCCAGCCCAAGACAAAAAGAATTCTCCCTTTGTGCAAAATAGTGAAGAAATCAAGACAAAGAGGGCATTACTAGTTGAATGCAAAGAGATCAAGATAGAGGCACATGCACCATCCTTTGAACTTCCTAAGGATGAGCCATTGACTGATTTTCATAACAGCCTTGTGAAGGGACATGTATTTGAAGAAAATCAGATTCACAAAAGGTTTATGAGGCTAAGTTTCAAGTGACCTTGATGAGAGGCATGCCCTTAAAAAAGGGGCCTCATCGGATACTCATGTTGGTTTTCAGTCTGCTGGAATTTCAATAAGAAATTTGATTTATTGCATCACCCTCACACTATGTCATTACAATGTTTTGAATGTCATGAGAATTATTCTAACAATGATGAGAAGATGAAGGGTACTAAATGGAAAGAGGATCTTTTCCAAGAAGCCCCTATCCATCTTCCGAGCATTCCAAAGATTGGACCAAGGAAAGAAGAATTTGATTTGCAAAATTGTGGAGAGAATTTGGTGGATAATGATGATGTTTGGCTTGCTGGAATTTTCCAAACAGCAATCAAAAGAAAGCAAGTTGGAGGTGTTCTTGACTTCGGCAAGGTGATGATGTTCCATACATGTGCCCACAAATTATGGAAGGAGTCAAGGCGAGAAGATCATCACTTGTTGAAGAAGCGAAGCAAAAGGAGGGTGAGCTCCTTGTGGGCAGCCCAAGCTCTAGGTATGTTGCTCCTCCTATTCAAGGCCGAGATTGCTTTGGCATGGGTGGTCCTCGGAGGATCAAGCTTGGCAGTCATGATTCCATACTCCTATTCAGCATTGTGGAGCTTTCAGCTTGAGGAAAATGATGATCATCATTGCTTTGGTAAGTTCACCATCTTATGCATTAGGATAGAAAGAAACTTGCATATTGTGAATTCTAGCAAAGCGGTGAAGGACTAATCTAAGTCTTTCGCATTCAAATTTGTAGAGGCTAAAATTCAAAAGAAATTAAATTTATAAAAATTAGAGATAAAATTCGTGATTAAATTCGACTAAGAAAAATACACTTGTAATATTCTAAAATTAATATATCATAATCACACATTGACGTTTTAAATTAAAATATCAAAAACTAAATAATTTAAAAATTAAATAATAAGCTATATTTTATAAACTCAATATTCTCCTTTTTTAAAAGTAGCCATATAACATTGTGGTGTATAAACCATATTTTAAATCAACCTGATATTTTAAATTAAAATATCAAAAACTAAATAATTTAAAAATTAAACAATAAGCTATATTTTATAAACTTGATATTCTCCTTTTTTCAAGTTGTAATATAACATTCCAGTCTATAAAGTATAAAGGATATTTTAAATTAACCCCTAATCCATTCCATAAACCTAGTTTTCACTACGTTTTGTGACATAAATGAATCACATCTCCATCACACAACGCACACTTCCTTTGTTTGAGAATGTCATTAGCGCTTCCTTGAAACAACCTTCTCCTTTCATGATTTGTAGGGCTTTGTTAGGGATTTCTTGAAGTTGAAAGTGTCCACGCATTTGCAATCACGATTTGTCCTTCCACACACAAATCGCTTATGTTTTCTTCGTGATTTTCTCCTTCCACGACCATGCAATCACGATTTGTCCTTCGGCTCTTGTCTATCAATTTTTACTTGCTCAATGGCTCACTACTTCAAAGTGACATTCTTATTATTATTTTATTAGTTTTTTTTGAACCCTAATCACGATTTTTGGGAATATTTAAAGCATTTTTTTATGTTTTGAGGCACTTTGCTTTAAATCGTCGTTCCATATGTCCGATTTAAATCGCGAATAGGAATGAATTTATTGGGAACCTTTTTAAATGCAGGAATTTTGAATTTTTTTCTATTAAATACGGTGAATGTGGTGACTTAGGGACCAATATAGGAACCCACGTAGATATAACTAAGCTCTCACAATTCATAAGTCACTCCGTAGAGCCAATTTCTAAACTTGAAGGCAAGGTTAAGGAGAAGATCACAATCATTGGGACAACAAGATGCTTGTTGTTGAAAGGACAAGTCAAGAAGGGTGAGACATGATTAAAAAAAAAGATTTTTGGTTGCATTACCAATTTAACATAGTTGGTATGAATTTGGGTAACAAGAGCTATGATTCATGGATCATTATGAGAACTACCTCCAATTTTAGGACTGTTGTTACCTACATTTCCAGATCTCCCCACATTCTAGTGACAATTATAAAAGAGTTGTTAATTGCAAGCAAGATGCATTTCCCACCCACGGTAATTGATGAGGTGTTTGCATCGGGCATAAAATGGTTTCCGCGCCACCGCAATCCCAATTTTGAGTAATGATATAGCCATGATGAGATGTTCTTCCCAATTTCATGTGTTGGATTGTGCATATCTTCTTTGGACAGCAATAGATGGGCAAGTTTGAAGACATTCTTTTCATTTAATATTGTGTGTAAGAGGGTTCACTCATTGAGATCAATTAAGGCCAATGTTCCAACATATTTGGTATTGTTTGGGAAGAAATTTAGGGCAAAGTATGATTGTTATACTTACGTACCAGCACTCATAAGTTCTGATCCGAACCAAATTTTGAAGAGATTAGTTTGGGGCAGCTTGGAAGCATCTTTTGGAGGCCAAGGTAATCATTATGACAGCAATCCAAAAGAGGTGAGCATAAGTGTTGGCATGCATTGTTTATATCTTGTGTTGGAATTCAAGGATAAAGGGAAAGAGGCAATACTTCAAGGTAGAGTGAATGGAGTTCCAAGCATGGCTACCGCACCCAAAAGATGGAGGAATTTCCAGTTCGTTACCTTTGTTATAGTATTTTTAGCTAATACGGGGCAGTTTCCAGCCTTTACACCTTTAAGTTGTGCAAGAGGAAACCAGTTCTACTACTATTACACCATAGACATGTTGTTGGGGCAGTTGTTATCAGTCATGAACAGCTGCCAGTGGGCACACTTTAGGGGAGCTTTTGGGGTGGAAGAAGTGGGAGAAAGGGCTCGGCTGAAGGGAATCATCAACACAGCCAATAGGGTACCCAGTTGGGTAAAATCTCAAGTGAGTTATGACTGTCCTGACTTATTTCCAGCCCTCACACAATGTATTCTGAACTCTACTTGGGAAGGTGTTCATTGCAACCCCTCTAAGGAAGCCATAGGATCTTGCAAGTTGGATCACGAAGCTCAAATGAGTGTCCCAGATTTTCCATCACATGGGAAGAACCAAGGTGTGCAACAAAAGCACAATGGTAAGTTTATATGGCAGCTATGGGTCTTGTGTGGGCTCGGGGATATTTTCATGCAATGTCAAATAGAGGAAGAGCATTGTGAGAATGAATTGCACCCACTCATGATTGCCGGATTGTCTCCTACGATGCAAGGGTCATCCATAATCATTGTGGAGAATGGAGTTGGGAGTTGTATTGATTGGCAGGAGTTATCCCACTTAACAGGTATATGATCTAGATTACATGGGCATTTCAGTTTGATTCATCACCTTGGTACGGTGATACTTGAGCACCTTGGTAATTGCAGACCAGCCTTGCTTGAGGACAAGCAAATTTGGGGAGGGAGGACTGTAATGTCCCTTTTCCAAGCTAGTTCGATTTGAAGACTTTGATCCATAAACTTGTACTTTGGAACTCTACGAATCACACAACTAAGTTGTTCTACTTTAAACTTTGGAAAATGACAGATTTGCTTGGAAAATTAGAGCTTCGTGACTGATTATCTAGTGCTATAGAAAGGAAATTGCAGAGAAGGAAATAATTCAAAACTTCAACACCAACAATTTTATCCTGGAAACCTCCAATGGAGGAAAACCAATCGGGAAGGGCAACTGCTCTTTCTTCCCACTTTTATCGGTCTAATATAGACAATTACAGATTACAATAAGTATGAAAAGAAACAACAATGTAAACCTTCTCTCCAATTACTTGTTTGCTCTATTTCTACACCTTGCTCCTACAATTCCATTCCAAAGATCAAGATCTTGCTCACTTTGCTCTCATTAAACTCGCTTCTTGATCTCTCGGATCTTCGAATCCTATTCTCTTGTTCCTTTCATGCATTTATAGGCCTTCACATGTCCTCCCGTGCACTGGAGAATGTGAAAGGGCATGGAAGGGAAGAGACAAGTGGCACTTCAAATTCCCATCCATTCGCGTTTCATTCTTCTTTTCGTTTCGAAAGTATCGGGAGACCACCGCCGCCTTGCCTGGGCGGCGGTTCCTCCAGAACCTCTGTTTACCTCATTTTATTCATTTTTCTTATTTCTCCTTCTTGGTGTTGATGGAACTGATGAAGTGGTGTGTTTTTCGGATCCCTATGGATCATACCTCCCCTACTTAGGAGGCTTTGGTCCCACAAAAGCTTAGTGGGGGAGTGGTAGAGGAATCGACTCCCTCTCGTGCTCATTCGAGTACCACTGGGTCTGCCTTGGTGTCTTCTCTCGTCCAACCTACCAAGACTCCTGTGGATCTCTGGTTTGTTGTTCCAGTGCTACATCCTCCTCCGAGTTGCCTCGAGTACAATCCTCTTTGGAAGGTAACTTTTGTATCTTTCCTTCTTTGTCATGCATAGATGGCGTTAGTGGATGTGAGCTCTTACAACTTACTATCGCGTGCATCTGCATGAAGTATGACTTGAAGGTTTATTCTCCAACTCGCTCAAGTATGGCAAAGGTCCCATATCAAGTGGTTTAGTCCTTGCCGCGTCTTTGTCTCTTGAGATGGATTGGCCGAATCCTCCCAAACGCCGCTGCTATAGTCACCACCGTTCCTTGTATCTCCTCTTCTTCGCTGCCCCACGGTCAGGTCCAGTGAATTCGTAGGTAGATACGGTGATTGCATAGTGGAATTTTGTTTTGCTCCTTGAATGAGCAGTTCCTGTGGTGGCTTCTTCTAAAACTGACAAGTGCTATCCAAATTCTCCATCCTTTGGTCAGAAATATCCGTGCTCTCACGTCCATTTTGTTTTTCTTCCAATGAAAGCAAACAAAACTGATGATTTGCCTGAATAAGTCTTGGTGCTTGGTTGGCACTTACCATAGCTTTCTTTGATTTGCTCTGGTGTGCCCCGATGTTAAAATTGACTCCGTCCTTGACCCATCTGTACCGATTCTCCCTCCTTGTGAACACAACATCCCTGGCATACAAGTAAGGACTTCGAAGACAACGTCAAATGCATCAAGTGGAATAATATCAGCCTCTAATACATCTATGTATTGGGTATTTATCTCAAACTGAAACTTACACTTCCTTGTAACTTATATTTCTACACCCTTCTTCACCCATCCCAGTGGGTATGGATGTGGATGCGCGTAAGTCTCTAGACCAAGTTGTTCTACAACCACATCAAAAATCAAATTTGACTGAGAACCAGAATCTACTAAAGCGTTTACCTTAGTCTTCTTGATTTGGATTCTGATTTGAAATAGCTTACTCATCTCTTCTTCTTCTGCTGCCCCGTACATGTTAGTGGCCATGCATCCCAACCTCTCGTCTACATCCGAATCATCCTCAATCTCCACCTCTCTTTCTGTCTTCACAATGGCCATGGATTTCTTGGAATCCTTGGTTCAATGCTTTGGGTGCAATTTCGGATGCAACTTCCAACATGTGGCGTCAGTATGTCCATTTACATCACAATTCTTACAGAAATTCTTAGGATCTTTACAAGTATGCAAAGCAGTAGCGGCATGTTTACCTTTCCATTTACCTCTGCTACTTGTCTTCCCTTGTTCTTTGTCTGTTGTTTTGTTGACTGGTCTCCCTTTGGCTCTATTTCTCCTTGCTTCTTCTCGTCATCAATGTAGTATGCTTGTACACAAGCTTCATTGAGATCCTTGGGCTTCATTGAGATCCTTGGGCTTCATGGAGATTACCTTCCTCCGAAGGTGAGTGTGAAGTCCTCCCAAATATTTGGTCAGAATGTCCTCATCCTCCAAGTCCATATTAAGCAACATGGCTTGTCTCCGAAATTCCGTAGTGTAGTCTTGCACGCTTTGACCGCTGCCCTGTCTAAAGTACTGCCACTTAATCATCATGTCAGTCTTATGGCCAATAGGATAGAAGTTAGCTCTTATCAATTCTTTAAAACCTTTCCAAGTACTGACAATAGGACGTTTCTTCTTCTCACAAGTGGCTAGATGGGTTTCCCACCAAACCAGAGCATGACCTTCCATTTTGAGACGTGCAAAGGTGATCCTTTGTGCCTTAGTGACATTATGCACACTAAAGTAGACTTCCAATTGTTTTAGCCATTTATCTAGTAATTCTACATCTACTTGTCCTTCAAAATTCTTTATTTCCACTTTCGTTTCAACTTTAAAAGGTGTATGTGCAGATTTTACCTTCTCGCTTACAATTGGCATCTCTTCATGCTCTTCCCATTCTTCCTCTTCATGGCTCTTTCCGATACCGAATTTTTCAGCTAGTGCTCGAACCACCGAGTCCATGGAATCTTGCTTAACCGAAGTCATCTTTTGCAGATCTAAAAGCTCTTCTTGTTTTCTATGCAATCTATCCATCATGGTCTCTAGCATCTCGACTCTACGAACCAAGTTCTCTTCCTCCATTTAAGCTTGAATTCTCTGTTTCCACTTCGTAGAAATATCTGGCTCGCAAGGTAAAACTTCTTCGCCTTTGGACCTTGTCACTGTCATACAAAATCACAAGAAAGATTCGAATACCACAATCCCTAGATATATAATCAGCTCTGATACCAAAATGATCCGTAAACTTCTACTTTGGAACTCTACGAATCACACAACTATGTTGTTCTACTTTCAACTTTGGAAAATGACAGATTTGCTTGAAAAATTAGAGCTTCGTGACTGATTATCTAGTGTTATAGAAAGGAAATTGCAGAGAAGGAAATAATTCAAAACTTCAACACCAACAATTTTATCCTGGAAACCTCCAATGGAGGAAAACCAGTCGGGAAGGGCAACTGCTCTTTCTTCCCACTTTTATTGGTCTAATATAGACAATTACAGATTACAATAAGTATGAAAATAAGCAACAATGTAAACCTTCTCTCCAATTACTTGCTTGCTCTGTTTCTACACCTTGCTCCTACAATTCCATTCCAACACTGAAGATCTTGCTCACTGCTCTCATTAAACTCGCCGCGATCTCTCTAGATCTTCGAATTCTATTCTCTTGTTCCTTTCATGCATTTATAGGCCTTCACATGTCTTCCGTGCACTGGAGAATGTGAAAGGGCATGGAAGGGAAGAGACACGGTTGGGCGCTTCAAATTCGCGTCCATTCGCGTTCCATTCTTCTTTTCTGTTCGAAAGTATCAGGACTACCGCCCTGAACAGACCGGCGGTCTCAGGATCGCCACCCTAGCTAAGCGGCGGTTCCTTCCAGAACCTCCATTTACCTCATTTTTATTCATTTTTCTTATTTCTCCTTCTTGGTGCTGATGGAACTGATGAAGTGGTGTGTTTTTTTGGATCCCTATGGATCGGACTTTGAGCCCATTCCACAAACTGTGGGCAAGAAGGAAATCAACAAGGGGATTAATTGTCATGTTTTTCAGTTATTTTCATGAGCATTGCATTCTTTCTTAGTAGTTTACCTAAATATAGTTAGGTCGGTTGGGGGAAATGAAAAGTCAATGGAAGAATAAAAGAAAAAAGGAACTATTAATTCCCCCAAGGAGGTCGGTCTTCTTAAGAAGACTTTAATTGGTTTTGGCGCCACATCAAGGTATAAGAAGGGGTCGTTTGGCTCATTTGTGCATCATCATTTCATCTACTAATAACTTTGCATAGTTTTGGGTTGATTGCTCAACTACTTCCACTTGAGGATGAAAACCCTCTTGTGTGGCCAACAAGTGAGGATGAAAACCTTCCTTGTTTGATTGAAGAACGAAAACTCTTCAATCCATTGAGGATTCTCCATCCCGGGTTTCCAAGGAGCTTCAAGAAGATTGATTTTGCATATTTTCAGCTAGGGTTTGGTCGAAGAAGGGTTGCTAGGGTTTTGCAGAGATTTTCAAGCCCTCTCCTAGGGTGGGAACTTGCCCTAAGGTGGCATTTAGGGGTTTCTAAGGCATGGCAACATCCAACTCGGCCATCATTGTGTTTCTCATATTTTTAGCAATTGGAATTTGTTATCCAAATTTGCACCCCTTGCAAATTTGGACAACTTATCAAGTTTCTTGACTTGGGTAACATCATTGAGCTTCAGGGATAAGAACTAGAAAAACTTGGTATTTTGGGTAAAATCCACATTTTGGGGACAAGTCAAAGGTCTCGGGCATTCCTCTCCCTCTTGTTGGGCCCCACAACTCAACACTTAACCAAAATTTTGAGTAAAATGGGAAAAATACAAGTAAATCGGCCAATAGGCCTTTAGAGGAACAAGAGGAATGGTTCCTCATGTTCCCCGCATTGCCGCATCGTTTGCATGAGGAGTTGTTGGTGGGCGTCTGCAGTCGGTCACCAAATCCGGTCTACGAGGCAGAACGGAATTGTTCCACTGAGGCTTCAATTATCCGGGTGGCCGACATAACCAACTCCGGGTGAGGGAGGAGAGAACAAGTCGGGTGAATTGGTTAAGGCAAACCCGCACGAAAGCAGGGGGAACTATTTCATAGTTCCAATAGTTCTCCACCCGGCGATTCATCCGCCCCCTTTGCAAAAAACGTTTAGAGCGTCCCTTGGCGACCCGCAGGGAACTTTGTTGTGTTCCTCCTGTGCCCTAGAAATTCACATAACCATATCTCTCTCCCGAACTCCAAATTTGACAAAATTGGTCTTGTTAGAAAGGTCTCATCATGAACTTCAGTTTGGCATCATGAAATTTAGAAGTTGGTGGAGTTAGGTGGGTGAAAAAGGGCAAAAAACAGTCCCAACATTTAAGATGCAGTTCCAAGTAGTTCAACTACCAAATTTAATGAAGTATGGTGCCCATTCCTTCTCCTACAAGCAAAGTGATGTGGGGAATGGTCTTACAGGGGTGCCCATCATGGTTTTCAGAGATTTAATGCATGTTGTTGGTGGTTAGAGCTTGAAATCTGAATTTCCCTCTCTTCCTTCTTCTCTCTCTCCCATTTTCTATATATTGTAAAATGATGCTCATTTGTAAAGGTTAGACCCCCTCAAAATACAAGGGCATCATATCAAAGTGTTGCACAAGTATTTTTGAGTTGCAGCCTCAAATTTGGATTCTTGCAAATGTGTTTATGCCTTCTTCCTTCAATGTAATGGATTGTGCATCCTTATAAGGCAATAAAATTCATGTTTTGTGGCTATTCTCTGCCCTAGCTTGTGTTTTATTGCATTTTCTTGCCTCTTCATTCATTTGCATGTATGTTGTGTATGTTTCCCCACTTTGCAGGGTTTATTTTTTCTTATGCTCCATGAAAATGGAAGGTAAAATGTTGTTTTGATCTGTGGCACTCATGTTTGTCTTCTTCATTATCATTTCCTCCCAATTTTCCCTCATTGAGAGTGTCTTTCCCCCTTTTCTTGGTGTTATCACCTCTCTATTAGCTTAGATTTCCCTTTCATGTAACTCCTTCTAACCCTGGTCCCTTGGATTATTATATTAGGTTTTAGATAGTTGTATTTCCAGCTGTAGGAGTAGTTCAGCATTAGGAATAGGTAGAGGAACCAGCATTCTCTGGAGGTTTGTCTCAAGCAGCAAGGTCCCCACTTGGAGACAATCCCATGTTACCCAAAAACACTGATTGCTCATTCATGATAAATCAGAGGGTGTTTTTTTTTGTGATAACAAAATCTACATTTGGACTCATTTTTTGGGCTTGGAATCTTTCATTTCCAGCCACTTTTGTGAGGGTGTTCCCTGTTGTTTTATTTAATTAAATAAATTTCAGGTAGAGTTTGAAGGCTTATTTCTTGGTTAATATTTGTTCTAAAGTATTTATAATATTTCCCTATATGCTTTGGATGGTGTAAATGATGCATTTTCGGAGAGATATTGCATTTTCCTTACTGCTGTTATCAAAAATCTGACTATTGTACCTTGTCATATTTTTTAGTTGGCTGTCATAATTTTCAATTTACTATCTATTGCGATTTATGCAATTTCCTTTGTTTTCACCGGAAAGGGACATTACATGATCAAATTTGAGGATGAAAACCCTCAATATCTTCTTGGTAGCTTAACTCAAGGATCACATTTGAGCATAATTTCAGATCATCACAACTAGGGCATGATTTGCAGCCATTTCTAGGGCTATCTACACCCCTTTGGATTTCAGATCAGCATTTAGGGCATCAACAGCAGACAGAATTGGTTGGTTTCAATTTGTAGTGTCTCCTTTGGGTCTCTTCTTGTCATTTGGAGTGTCTTTTGTGAGAAAATTGTTGTAATCTTATGCAGGTATTTTTCTTGTTTGATGGTGTGAAAATAAATAAAAATAAATTCAGACTTTGGTTGGAAAAATTATTTTTCATCATCTACTTGTACCAAGAGGATTTTTAGATGCTTTGGGCCTTCTAGGTATTTTTGTATTGTGATTATTTGATAAATAAAGGAAGATTTCAAATTGTTGTATTTTTTGTCTTAAGGGTTTGCATAAAAATCATATTGTTATTATATTTTGTATAAGGGTTTTAGGGAAATTCCATAATTTCTTAGATTTGTCCCATACGGGAGATTGCAAAATAAGAGACTACAAGCTCGATAGTAGGTCAAGAGAGGGGTAAAGACTAAAGTAGAAGTGTGCAGCAAAGAAGGTCGTGTTTGCCCCAATGTGTGTTGTAAGCAATCAACCTTGCGCAGAAGTTTGTAGTGAGTCTCTATCACTCTAATGTGTCACATTCAGCGCATGAATGAAATCTGTTGTGAGTAAATGTGAGCTTACATAGTTGTGTGTGTGCTCTGATAAAAATAATGTGATTGTTTGTTATGTTTAACTCTTGACTGCCACTGCACCATATAGACTTAGTTGTCTAATCCAGACTTGTACGAAAATGTGAGAAATTTTTCTTCTCATTGACTTCCATTTTTTTCCAAGTTGTATATACCCTTCTTGTTGATATACATATCATTCTGATTAATATGGAAACAACAAGATTGGCAATAGACATATTCATAACTTCAAGGATATACCAACCCGTAGTGTTTGCATAACAGTCAATGCTTTTTGCATTACCTTTGTATAGAACCTGACCATCCTTGAAATGTTGTTCCCCATCAAACTTCAGCTCAAGTGTCATTACTTTTCAAATTGCATATAAAATCCTAATTGATATGGCAGCAATAACACATACAATAGTACAGCCATGTCTACGAAAAAAATATACATCAGATTTTCTTACAGTTGTTTTCATTTCGTTTTGACTTCTATGTTATTCTAAAGTTACCACTACATAGATTTAAGAGACTATAAGGGATCTTCTATAAACCCTGTAATAACTAATTGAATCGTGGTTGAGTGAATTTTTCACAGCTTTTAGCATCCAGATTGCAGACAAAAATGAACTTTGCATATCCTGTCAACATGACCTGCAATTGTAAATAACGGAATGAATGCCACTTTAAGCTTCTCCAGTTCCCGTCTATCAATAAATCTTCGAATACCCACTGCTTTGTGTTGTGTTATGTGGTCAGACGGTGTGAAATTCAGTGGTCAGACCTTGATAGTTCAGTTAGGATTTGCCAGCTGTGTAGTCTCCAAGAGATCGAGACGGAGACACACTTCATATGAGATCAGAGGGAGGTTCTACTGCCTATTTAGGAGGGCACAGGCTCTTTCTGACTTCTTCAGGTATGAGGATCAGAAGTGCCTGGCTTTATACATACAGGAGGCTTTGAGGCTTCATGAGCACACTCTTCAGCCACATTCCAGACCAGATTCTACCTGACGGATCACTTCCTTCTTCACAATGCTACCTTCAGTGAGAGGCACTAAGTGCCAAGGTGAGGCCAGCTCCACTTCTTACTCCAGATCTGTTCGGCCCAAGGAAACCATCCACAGTTCCCCGAGCCATCTTAGACAGGCCCATACCAGATCCTGCACCAGGAGACAAACTAGATCTACTAGGCCTTTGAGATATAGTACAGTGTCCAGACAACAACATAGTAGGCATCCTCTGCACTCTACCGCCTCTTCGTCTGGTCGTCATTCCATCCAAAGTTTCTTCCAGTCGGCCTCGAATGTTAGGAGAGTTGGATCTACCATTCCCTGATAGACTTTCCTCATTGCTTCTCCTTGGCCGTCTTCCCTTCCTTCTTCTCGTTTGCATTTCCACCCCCAATTTTGGGTTTGTGGGATTGCTCTTTCCGATTCTACCAGCTTCTCTGGCTTTCTACTTTTCTTTCTTGGGAACCTTTTGGTTCTCCCATTTTGTATTTGCACACAGTTTTATCTACAGTCCCTTTGACCTACTTTTGTGGTTACTCATTGGACATTAATATATTTATCTTATCTTGTCTTATCTCAATTTGTAGACAACTACGAGCAAAACTTTGTCTCATCCTAGGTTTGAATAACATATTGCTTATAAATATTCTTTACAGGTTTACACCATTTGCTTAAGTTTATTGTAGACAATGCACATGAAGGACATCATTTATCTACCCTTATAAATGGTGTTGAGCTCAAAGCCCAATAGAGAAATTCCTTTATGAGTTCACCAGCTCTACTACACAATCATACATGGAATCTAAAAGGCAATACCTCATTGCCTCTAATGAGATTGCAGTTATTCAGGATGAGATACACCTAATCGTCGTGTGGCCTAGTTCATCATTTATGTCACATAATTTTTTATATACATGGGTAGGAATGTAGATGGAGAACAAAATCGAACCATAAAAGGAAGTGAGAATCCACAACTAAGTTCGTAGCAAAGATTGGACCTGCTTTAAGGTGATTCATGGTTTGGTTGAGCCTCAAATGAATGGATTTACCAATTCTCCTTAAACAAGGATAATAAACCTAAGTCACAAGTTTCGAGTTCGAGTTCATGTTTCGATGAGGATAAATTTTGGTTCAAGTTCGTCAATTGATTAAGTTTGAAAAAAAACATCTTTTAAGTTCGATCAAAGGATTTTTGTTATCATTGAATTTTTCTAAAAAAATCATAAATATGTCAAAGGAACAGAGTAGAGACAACTTTCCGTTCTCTATTGTCGCGCATAAACATATTTAAAAAGTAATGCAAAATCATGTCGAAATCTTCCCAAGTTTAAGTAATGGATAAAATTTGAGTGAATGTTTGTGCCAGGGGATAAAGTCGGCAAAGTTTGAACATTTTCCATAAAATGCATTGTACCTTGTGACATAGTACTAAACAAGTAATTAGTAAATTTGATTCACTTTTGTTAAACTTCCAAGATTTAAAAACTCTACAACACGTCGATCAATTCTCGAACGCAACCCCCTCATGGAGATTATAACAATACTTAATACTCGTATATCAATGTGTTTATGGTAAGGAAAGAGGAACTAAACCTTGCAAGTTATACTAGTAAGACGCGAAACAAACGAGGAAGAAAAGTATATTTGAATAGTTTCCTAGAAATTGAAACCTTTTGTTGGACTCTATGGAAGAAAAATTTGTGATTTAGTTAAATTAATGGATTTAGAAATAAGTTAAAATAAAATAAACAGAAATTGAATTAGATAAAATTTAACATGTAATGTCCCCTTTTCCAAGCTAGTCACTATGGAAGACCTTATGCCCATTCCTCTTCCTGTGGGCATCAAGGAAGGAGCAAAGGAGGGGAACTTGCCATGGTTGTAAGTGATGTACCTTCATAATTAATTATTTTATTTACTAATCATGGCATTGGAATGGTTCGACTAGGGGGAAGAAGACTTGTCAAACAAAGCAAGGAGAATTTCTATTTCTTCATTATGAGGTTGGTCTTCTTAAGTGAAGATTAAAAAGTGCATTAGGAGGTCGGCCATGAAGTTGGAGCTTCTAATTCATCATTGGTGCCAAAGGAGGGGTACTTAAGGGAATCGAATGGAGGAGAAGGATTATCATCTATCATCTATTTTGACATTTACTTGGAGTTGGAGCTAGTGTAGCTTCTCTTCTTGCCATTGAAGGACGAAAACCCTTCCTTGGTCACCTATTGAGGATGAAACCCTTCAATAGGATCACACTTGGGGACGGAAACCCTCATTTGTGCATTGGTGGCTTCATACGGAGGTCACAAGTGAGCTTTAAGGAGGATTTCATATTTATTTCTTCCCTTCTAACCCTAGGCGACTTGCTTGGGTGAAGGGTTTGATATCATCTAGGGCACTTTTGGACAATTTGAGTTGATATTATTGTTCATATTTTATAAGGCTGGAATCTACAATTTGGTGATTTTTGGAGAGGTTTATGAGCTATTTTTAGCCCTTGTTTGTGGCTGCCCTGCTGTTGTCATAAAATTAATTGCAGTTGGGTGTAATCTCTTATTTTCTCTATTATTTTGATGTAATTTGGATGGATAAATGTTGTCATGCTTGAAATAATTATTTAGAAGCATTTTCAGTTGTTATTGCATGGTTGTATGATGATTTGAAGTGCCTATACAGTTCGCTGCCCTAAAGGACTGATTATTGATTGCTCGAATAGGGTTAAAGTGTGTTTCCAGTCATTTTCAGATTGATGCTTGTTGGTTGATGGTGTATTTTCAGATTTGATTCATTTGGGGTTGTGGCCAAACCCTTATTTTCAGTTTAGCCCTAGAAAGGGACATTACATAACAATATAATTACATTGTATTATAGAAAAATTTGCATTTACTTTTGGCAAGAAGAGGGATGGATTATTACAAAAACCTTTGACTAGATAAGATCATGGGGCATGGATATAAGTGCCAAAAGTTAGCTTGTTCACTGCTCTAGAAACGAAAATGATTTTGACAACATTTTTCCACTGGTATTGAGGGCTTTCATATGTTGAGTTATAACCAAGTTTTACCAAGCATTGTGGCATTGAATTCATTTTTGCCTGAAAAACAGTTGTCAAGTTCAAGTGGTGTAGGCCCACAGGAAAATCCAGACCTCCGTGACAAACCTAAGAGAGAGCATGGAATTCACTTAGGAGGAGGTTGAAACAAGAAGGATCAGTTAACCACTCAAATACACATAAATACAACTCAAAAATCATCCATCTGAGACAACAAGCACAGAAGACAATTGATTGAATATACAGTAAAGTATAAAGGTGAGGGTACAGCATATAAGTTTCAGCAATCTTGTTTTTTCTTTCTTGAAAAATATTATTCAAAACTGCATCCAGTTGTTTCTGCACTCCAGCAAATTAGTTGCAGCCCAAATTTTGAGGGGATTCTAACCTCCCAAAAGTCTAATTAACCAAATGCTGATTTGGATGCTCTCGAGAAAAGCAATATAATGATTCGCTCACGTAGTTCTTGAGTTTGACTATGAGTCTATGACCATTAACTATTTTCCTATTTTGAACAAATAATATGTGGTATATCATATGTCATGACTAGGTGAATATTTTGAAATATCAACAATTGCTGATTTGGATGCTCTTGAGAAAAGCAATATAGTAATTCATTCACGTAGTTCTTGAGTTTGACTACGAGTCTATGACCATTGACTATTTTCCTATTTTGAATAGATAATATGTGGTGTATCATATGTCATGACTAGGTGAATATTTTGAATTATCAATTATTAGCTGTGTTTTTCTAAAGCATATTTAACATTTTGAATTATCAATTATTAGTTGTGTTTTTTTAATGTGTATTTAACATTGATATCGTGATCATAGATTTTATGCTTTCACAGTCCATAAGATTGAATCAAGTTTTTTTTTTTTGGATAAAACTGTGTGAATATTTGATATTATGGTTATTTTTTTCTATTTTGTTTATAATTTTCATATTTTTACATTCGTTGTATGGACATATCAGGGGTCTTAAAAAAGGTGAACCCCCATACTTGTACTCATACCCAAACCCATGCCGATAGTTTACCCTTTGGGCTTAATGCACTTCATTTGATCCTTCTTTCTCAATCATATTAGCTTCATTACAAATCATACCTTCATTCAGCACACCAGCCTCATGCAAAGCTGATAGTCCTTCATTTATGTTTTTGAGTGAAGTCATTATTAGGGGAGATATCCATTAGTTCCTCCTTCCTTCCCCTCTCGCCCAATCACCTTAAAGTGGATGTTGGTGTATTTTTAATTAGTCAGTTTTGTTGATAAATTATGCACCTATTTTGTATTATTAAAGTCATTTTAGATTGTAATGTTAGGACCAGATGAGAACCCCAATCAACTGTCATTAGAGTTTATCTTGACCGTGCTACCTCTCATCTCCATTCTAATTATCACCTTCGAGACATTCTTTCCAAGATGTCCCTCTCCGATTCACTGGTTAGGCCCACGGTTCTTTACGGTTCGGAAATTTGGGGTCCCTCTCTTTTGGACTCAGATTGGGCTACTATTGAGCGTGTTCAGATCCTCATGCTCAGGCGTATTATCAGGTGCAAAGAATTTGTCCCTCACAACATTATTCTTGCTGAGTTCGGGGCTCACCCTTTTCGTTTGGAGACCATCTTTAACCTTGTGTTGTTGTTGTACCCTGTATTCGAGGTTTTTCTAGCTCTTCCGTTGACAAGGATAGGTACATTTACCTTGCCTACTGCTCCTCTGAAGCTATTGCATCCTCAAATCATAGTGGTCGATCTCGTTGTTGGTATGCCTGCGTTTCTCGCCTTTTCGAGTCCATTGGCATTCGGGTGGACCGTCTCCCTCCCTTAACTATTCTCTAGATGCCCCCGCCCATCTCCTACCGAAACAACAGGACCTTCATAGAATAATCAGAGATGATATCTACAGACAGTTCATTCAGCACACTTGGACCAACCCTCCGAGGGGGCTACGTCCGAAGATGTCCTTCTATGCGGCACACTTTCTTGAGATCCGGGATGGGGTCATTATCAGACCCATGTACATTTCCGGCATTGGTTACAGGTCCTTCGTATCTCTCTGGGTCAGTTTAGAGTGGGCTCACACCGTCTTCGTGTGGAGACTGACCATCACCTAGACCGCTCAGAGCGGACTTGCCTTCTTTGCTCTCTCGAGGAGGTTGAAACTAAAGAACACTTCATTTTCGGTGTCCTGTTTACTACGAGATTCGAGGGAGATTCCATTGCCTGTTCCGTGAGCTTCCTTCCTTCACCGCTTTCTTCAGGTACTATGATCAGAGATGTCTTGCTCTTTATCTTCAGGAGGCCCTCAGGCTTCGGGACAAGCTCCTCCACCCTCCTCCCAGATGGATTAATACTAGACAAATCACCTCTTTCTTCTCGGTGCTCTCCCGATGAGAGGCGTCAAGCGGCATCTGGACACGAATCTGGACTTCCAGTTCAGATCTGTCAAGTCTCGGGACTCCATTTCTCCCACCCGTGGCTCCCCACCTCAGGCACGTCTCGGGGCCCCTCCACATAGACAAGCGATCCACCAAGCTTATAGGGAGGCTCTGCCTTCCTTCGAAGCGCCACCTGCTTCCCAAACATTCCACAGTCTCAGCTACTGGTCATCGGCGCATTGCGAGTTACTTCCATCCGGCCTTGAGTGTTAGGTGATGTTGTTGGGGGTGTTGCTCCTTCTTCCGCTCCCCCACATCGTCATCTTCATCTTCTTCTTCTTCTTCTCTGGCTTCTCGGCATTTGCTGCCTCCTCCTCTTCCTCTTCTTCTCTCATTGTATTTCGGGTGACCCCTTTGGGTCCTCTTGTTGGGTTTTGTTTGCTTTGTACTCTGCAGTCCCATTGACCTAATTTTGTGGTCATGTGTTGGACATTAATATTATTATCTTATCTTATCTTCACCCTAGTAGACTGATTGTATCTCTGTTTTAAGCTTAATTGGGTATAAAATCTTCTATTTTGGGCATCTTCTCTATCAAACAATCACCTCATGCATTTTTCTAAAAGAAGGCGTTGAGGCTTCTTGGTTTATGAGTTAAAGAGTCAAATTTGTGATCTTCGTAAAAATTTTAATGCGCTTATTCTTCTGATGCAATTGGCACCAAATTATGAGTTGTCTTCAGTGAGCTGGTTTCGTTAGCTCTAAATCTTATGTGCCTATGTGCAAGATTTGTGAATCCAAACAATCTGCAGCCCACAAACAGTGAAGGGGAGCACATTTTGCGCAGAATTTTCAAACTTTGAACAATAGTAAGTTTTCTTCCTAATATTTTACCAAAAAGAAGAGGGGCAGCACTGAGTTTCCTCACTTTGTAGAGACTTTTCTTCCTAATATTTTACCAAAAAGAAGAGGAGCATAGGCTACATCCTCGCCCTTGCTGGATTGAAGATCTGATTTTTATGCTGTCATTCATTTCTGAGTTTAGATTTATACAGATTTGATAAAAGCGATGAACTTGACATGATTATTATTGAAGATTTATGCTTTATTGTATTTTGGCCTTTGGGCATAAATTTGAAACACGAGGACTTTAGAAATAAAAAAGAAATAAAAAGGTCATCATGAAAGCCCTGGCATGCACTTGGGCTATGGGGACTTTACAAATAAAAATCTCATCATGAAAGCCCTGGCATGCACTTGGGCTATGGATGGTGTGTGAAAATATATGCTGGTAAATACCTCTCGAATTACATAATTCCTAAGTAGCTGATACGGCACCCCTAGGGCACCTGGTACTGGTACGAAACATACCCGGTACGGGTACGGCCCAGATACGTGCCAGGATATGGCCAGGCAGGTCTGGGTACGGCCGGGTATATCTGCAGACGTACCCAGCCATATCCGGACCTGCCTGGCCGTATCCTGGCGTTTCCAGGCCCAAAACTGTGCTCTCTTTTTTTTTTTTTCTAGTTTAAATTTCATTACAGCAGAAATTACAGTTTTCACAGCACCATTATTCTACAGAAGGTACTAAATACAAGCCATCATAAACATGGATAAAAATAGTATGTATGAGATAAATCATAAATGTAATAAACACCTCAACTAGATATGGTAGGGACAAATGAAATTATGAATGTATGAGTAGTTTGTTGTGGTTATTTAGCTTGTTTTGTTTTTCATATGCATAATATGTGGTTAATTCCTATTTAGTAGGCTGGAATTTATATATTTTTTTATATATTGTATGGCCGTATCCGGGGCCAAAAAAATTGCCATATCCGCATATCGGATACTCCGTATCCATACCCGTATCCAAAACGTATCGGCTACTTAGCATATTTCCTTCCCAATTGCATCTGCTCAAAGAGAATCTGTTTGTGACCACATAGTGAGATAAGTTGCCTCTTTGAGATCCCACAGAGATAAGTTGCTTTTGCTCTAAGCAGGTTCATTTCTTACCTTGTAGAAAGATATGTTGTATTGCTCTAGGAGCATTCATTTGTGAGCCCATAAAGAGGTGATCAGGGATTGTCTGGTGAGCCTGCATCGTAATTTTTATTAAAGGGCTTTACTATTTGGGTTGGACTGGACATACATGGCAAACTGATCCAAACCATAAATTAGCGAACCCAGTTCCCAACAGGATGCTAATGATGAACACCTAATGGAGCCCATCTCAAATAGGATTTGTAATGGACATGCTCCAATCCTCACCTTAAGGGTTCGGTAGGATATTCATACACCTTTAGCCTTATGGACAAGAAGGTTGCGTTATTATGCTAACCATATGTTGCACATGTGTATGTATTTGCTCTCCACCAATATATTTATGTGGCCACAGAAAGTCTCACTTACACTGGCTAGCTCTAATTCATTTGTTCAAGAAGTCTTACATATGTATCACCCCCAATGAATACAGTGATGCAGGTCTACCGATTATTACCTGTAGCGTGACAAAATTCCTTCCGTTAGAATGGAATGAGTCAAGAGGAGAAGATTAAACCATGCAAATGTAAACATGTGCGATAATAGATACCTTCGCATGACGATGCAGAGGAGTAGTGGCCACGAGACAGATGATGGTTGAACAGTTTGGGTTTGCAATAATTGCTCCATTCTTGGAACCGAGCTTTATGTGAGCCATTGCGTCTGGATTAACCTGAAAAATAACCGACGCAGAAAAATGAAACCACATGATTTTCCTTTAATGGTCTTCAACAATGAAAATAAAGCAATCAATGAATGAAAACACACCTCGGGAATGACAAGAGGAACTCCGTCATCCATCCGGAATGCAGAGCTATTGTCCACTACAATTGTTCCTTGTGCTGCAGCCAGAGGTCCAAACTTCTTGCTGAAAACAATAAACAAATAAATCTCAGGATCTATGCAAGGATAGGACATACAGATATGCTGAAACCAGGATCCATAATGTCTTTTGTGTGGGATAATGTGATTGCGCTATCACTGAACCCAAAATCTCTGTGACTAACAGACAGCATTCTACATCACCACTATTTTATCATTTTGCAAAAGGAGTCTGCTCATACTGTTGGCTCTAGAGTCTATTTTATAGCTACAGAGAGAATTACTCCATGGTAAAAACCTTGAACATCACTGGAATACATTTGCTCTAAAACCCAAGCTTCAGGGTCTTCGCAGTTTATGCAATATGATGTAACAGAATCATTTAACAAATATGAAATGATACGAAACCTCTGCCTGGCATGTCAAGCACATCCACTAATAGCTTTGGGAATTTAATATTATTTGATAAGACAAAGCTGCTCCGCAGGTCAAAAATCCATGACTTTAATGCAGCCACGTTGTAGGTGAACTTGTCATCCAATTTTGCATTTAAAACAGAAACATATCCAGCTGCTTGGGGCTTATGTTATGTCAGTTGAAAGAGGAATAACTCTACAGAAGAAGAAGTTGTGGCCGATGATAAACCTTGCCCAAGAATATCTCCACCCTTTTGCAGTAAAGCTAAATTTTGCATCGGGGTAGAACGCTGCAAAATGAGATAGAAAGAACATCGATTTGTATTTTTCCAAGCACATCAGTGCATGGTATTAAGGACTGTCTGCTGTTTGCAGAAATGTTGTGTCTCCTCAATAACATGGCTTCCTACAACCTATATTAAATTTACGAGTAAATACTTAATCATAGTATTAGGATCTACTTCACTGTGTGAATATAACTGCAGTCATGTTTGCTCTGTAGATATAGCTGCAGTTATGTTATTATCAATTTATCATTGACTAATAAGTTCCAAATTACCGGATGTTGACAGGGGAATTTGTGGATCACCTTTAAATATGGCGCGTCAATAAGACGTGCAAAGGCAACAACTTTAAATATGGCCACATGAGTAAGACATGCAAAGGGAACAAACACTGCACAAGGCACACTTGTTCCCCAGGAGAAATAAGGGTAAGTTTGCGGACACATGGCAGCACAGGAATAAGAGACCAGCGGATAATCAGGGATTGCAAGCGAGAAAGTGTGTGACAGTTAGGATCCAGTCGAGCAAGGTAATGTGTGCCAGCTAAGCACTAGTGAAGCATAGAAGTATTTGGAAGTATCTTTTGGGAATATTCGAGTACTTGTGGAATCTATAAATAGAGGGTCAGGTCCGACTTTTGAGGAGGCTTACATGATTAGAGGAGACTAGGGGTTGACTCTAACACAAGTGCAGAACACAAATGCAGAAAGTACGAGTACGAGGAAAAGGGTGTAGGATTCAAGGAAAGTCTGACTCGAGGGGTTCATCGGAGAGATTGTGTAGTCATATGAGATGTATAGACATTGATGTTGTAATGGGCATGGATTATGCGTACAATTGTTTAATGGTTCTTCTAGTTGTGTAATATAACGGAAAGCAAGGGTTCTATGTACATTTTCATGTGAATATATGTTTGTGTATGGTTAACATGTAGTAATAGGTTGTGTGTTTGGATAAATATCAATCTTGCATAGCCATCCATCCAATTGTACCTTTCATGGCACTCTACAACATCGACGTTACTGCATCGCTTGTACTGCGCATCAGGTGAGACAATCAAGCGCAAGCTTGACCGATGGGCCAACGCAGAAACAGTTATGCTCGTTCATGCAGGAACTCTAGCTTACCAACCCTAGATCGCAACATAATCATTCCATTGTCGGGAATTTTAAATTGTGTCATGGGGAACAATTGGATGCATGGCCCATAAGTTGCTAAATCAGTTTGACGCAAGAACAGATCGACACTTGGTTTCGGGGTAAAGCTTTGGAGTTTGCAGTGAAGACAAAGAATCAAGATAATCGGAAGCCTAGGGCATGGCTGGAAGAGAAAATATATAGTAATCTTTATGAGTATTTTTTGCGGGGTTCCCACAATATCCGTATGCGTGGATCGCAGAATTGATTGTTGGAAAAAGATGAAATCTTGCGAGACCAAAGGGTGGACGGATGTTAGAAACGAAAAACTGAAGGAAACTAATAAGGATTGGACCCGTGCAATGGATGTGTGGTGGCAAGGAACTTTTGTAGAGTTATGTTCTAGAATTTGTGGTGACAACACACTCTTGTCCGAAGGAGGAGTCTTTGAGTTTTTGTGGGAGCCTAGGGGCTCATTTTTTGCAGAGATCCCGTTATGGATAAACATGCTCCTAGTGGATTTGGGATTTAAGCATGTGTCAATGGGCGCATAAGTTGGTGTTGAGCTAAATTTAAAGCAGTCTACGACAAAGCTTAGGGTTAACTCGGGAGTTTTGCGATGGAGGACTTGACAGAAAGGAATATGTGGTTGAAAGGCATGTAGAAAGCCAACAGGGGAGAGGTTGAGCTACGGGATCCAATAAGTGTGGGAAAGTCTGCCCGAAAACATGTTCGCAGAACCTGCGAAGGTTAGGGGTAGCATGGGGTTGATTTTGACCGCCTTGGGATACCCGCATGCCACAAAACCGAGAGTTCGAGAGTCTACAAAGTGTGGAAATCCAAGATGAAGATGAGTAATATACGGATTTTGAGGATGACCCTAAAACAAGACATCGGCCAATGGATGTTGAAGCGCAAAACGACAGAGAACCTTTACATGAGAGGGAGGGTGAAGTGGTTGGAAGAGAATTTCTTGCGTGGCACCGAGCCGTATGTGGTAGACAAGTCGTAGTAATCGAGGCCAGAAAAAAATTCTACGCTAGTGAGGAGGAGACTTTTGCACTGATCGGAAGTTTGGAATGGACAAAATTAATGTTTCCAAGAGCAAACTGCAGCTTTGGGATTTGGGACAAGCTCCCCAAAAGAGCTAGAACACGACAAGCCCAATTTTTGCGCCAATGGCCCAAAGAGTGTTGATACCATTAAGGCAAACAACGCAATTCGTTGGGAGCACTATAATTGCGCTCATGAGGACCGGGGAAGTAATCCCATCTCGCAAAGCCCAGCTACGAGTGTCCAAAGTAAGTCGCGATTTGAGATAGTTTACCTAGTAAACCTAGAGTTACCAAAATACACCGAGATCGAAGATGTTACGGAGCATGTCCACAAATGTCAACTTGTGTGGAGGGTGTAGTGCATAATAGCTTTTGAAATGAAGCAAGACTTTTTACTACAACTCTACGAGGAAGAGCATATATTTGGTGTATGAAATACAACACCAATTGGTGGATTTTGATGTATTGAAAATTGTGTTCCTCAATTGGTGGATTTTGATGTATTGAAAATTGTGTTCCTTAAAGAGTTTCACATCCCGTGTTTGGACAAGAGAGCATTTTTGCATTCAAAAAGATAAAATAGGAACCAACCAAAACTATGTGGGCTTATGACACATGGTTTAAGGCGTTGTTGTTGAAGATATCTTATGACATCCATCCACCTGCAACATGTGCAGTGGTTTGTGGGTGGTTTGTTGACCCCCTTCCACAGGCGATTAGCCATGAGAAATTTCAAGGATCCCAAGAGGCATTAGATGCAGCTCTATGAATGAAGCTTAAGAAACTTCGACACTAGCATCAGCCCATTCCTAAAAGCCCGGCTTTTGACAATGGCATCGCGGTGCAAAAGCTCACTACGGCAATGCGGGATATGTAGAAAGGGTTGTGGTGCACATAATGCGAGATGGAAGCCTATACAAAACAAAATTGTTTGCAAAAGCGGGTGCCATATGCAGCAGCCAAATGCCATATCTTCTTGGAGACCCACGAAGCGAATCCCTACCAAGGTTGCGGAGGACGAAGTAAATGGAAGTCTCATGTTGGTGTAAGATTTTTGTGCTGCCAACACGCATGACACCGAGCAACATTAGTTGATTAATGAAATGAAAGAGATGAAGGCCTCAAGGATTTATGTCACAACCTTTGCAAAACCGAGGGTCGAGGATGTAACTTGGGACGATTTCGTAGAAGAGGTTGAGGCGAGTCCTAGAAATAGACAAATCTAGGGAACATTTTATAAATGCATAGCTACTGGACTAGAGATCCCTAATAAATGATTTCTAACAAATCTGGATATTTTATCAAATCCTAGGGCAGCCATATAAACAATTGAACTTTTATGACAGCAAAGCAATAAACCGGTGTTACGCGAGGGACACGCACCCCCATTCCCAAGCCGTCCCAAACGTTCAGGACATCCAGTACTTGGGACGGACGAAACATCCCCCACGCACCCCCAAATGCAAAAATGAAGGGGCGTCCTGGGATGTCCACTAACTTTAGG
Source organism: Taxus wallichiana var. yunnanensis (assembly GCA_018340775.1). Taxonomy (NCBI): domain Eukaryota; kingdom Viridiplantae; phylum Streptophyta; class Pinopsida; order Cupressales; family Taxaceae; genus Taxus; species Taxus wallichiana. The sequence continues at coordinate 591,316,499 of CM031238.1, read as the reverse complement.
GAAGGCACCGGGACGTCCCGAGTGCTTCGAGACTTTGGGGACTCCAATAGGGACGCCATGAAGTCCTCAAGACGGCTAGGGGACATCCCAAAGTCCCCAAAGTCCTCAAAGTCCTTGAAGTCCCCGGAGTCCCAAAAAAATAAAAATAATAAAAACAAAGGATTATGACTTTGAAAAGAGGAAAATGAAAACTAATCCTTTTCCCATGCAAACTTACCTTCCTAAGAAATGGATTTTTGTTGTCTTATGTAGGTTCCAAAAGAAGATATTCTGATGAGAGGTCGTTGTTATTTTACATTTTAATGCATTTCTTATACATAGCAACAGGATCAATAAATTCATATGCATATTTTAAAAGATTTCTTTAGTTTCAAAATTTTGTTGTGCAAGTCTTTTTGCTTCTTTTTGTATGATACTGAAGGCTTCACAGGTATATTAGGATGTTTTAGAGGCCAACTTTGTATTTAATTTTTAAGTGTTTTTTCGGTTACCATAGCCAATGTTGTCTATGGATGGCTATTCTGTAGTTTGCATGGCCTCTACTATTCCAAAAAGCTATTTTTTTAATTTGAGGATATAATCATGTAAGTGACATGATAAAGAGATGTTGGCATGTTACAGGCCCTTTGGTAACATTATTGGCTATGGTGCTGAAATTATAACCTTTCATGGTTTTTTCCAAGGTTGGGACCCATTGTATATTTTTAATATTTATACATTATTTTAATAGCCGTCCCCTCGTCGTCCCCAAAATCTGGAAATTTTTGTCGTCCCGAAGTCTTAGGTAACTATGCGATAAACTGATTTTTATAAAAAACAGCAAACCCCAATCGCAAAACAAAATAGATTTTATTAATTAATGTTCATATCAACTTCAGCGTAAATACCCGAATAACCGTATATAAGTATTGGCTCAATTTTGATGATCCAAATACGTAGAAGGCTGTAAGAAATAAACATGCAAGCTGAAACCCTTGCAAAAACTCTCCAGATGTGGTGCCCAACATAGAATCAATCTCCCAAGGACGGCGTCCAACTATGGAAGTGTGCAGTATGCCTTGCAAATGTTTGTCTAAAAATATCCTTGGTTGTACTTTGTTGTTCTGGATGCTAAAACAGCCCTGAATATGATGCCCTAGCTGAACTGGATGAATATTTGTACTCTGAATGATCACTGTAACCCCTGGATGGAATTGCCAAGCTTAGATATGAGGGTTTTGTCCTCGGATCGTGCATAAATGAGGGTTTTCGTCCACTATTACTGATGCAGAAGCAAAAGCTATTTGCAAACAATGAAGTAGTTGATAAATTTCCAAGTGAAACCCCCAAAGTTGCTTTTATAATTTTTAAATGCCTTCTCCAAGGGTGGCGCCACCTTTAGGGTTTTGTGCATGCTAAATAGTAATTAAATATTACTTTTTTTACATATCCAAAGTTGGCGCCCCATATTAAAAATATAAGCTTTAATCCCATGCATTCACTTCTGCTTTTGGCCCCACTAAATAATAATTTAATTTTAAGTGTCCTTTTCCAATTAAAATATAAAGTAACTTGGACCACTTTAAAAATTATTATTATTTATTTCCCTTATTAATTCCCCTTAGCCTACAGAAATAAAAATAGGCTTGAAAAGTGCCGAAATCATTTAATTCTAAAAAGGGGACATTACACAGACCATTACCAAAGGGAGCGTCTGCTAATTCCCCACCTACATGAGATGTCGAGAGAGCATAGGATTTTCATGAGTTGAAAAAAAAAAATTTGCGAGGAGATCCTTCGCATAAGATAGTTGGGACGATGACAATAACCCAAGAAAAGGACCACGAGACCCGAGGGCGAGGAGGACACGAGGCCATGGCCACGGAATGCAAGGAAATTGGGGACAAGGAAGGTCCTCTAAGTAAGGATCAAGCCAAATTTTTGTGGGTCGAGACATTTGCAAGACCAAGCCATGGTCATTCAAAGCCATGTTACGAACAAAGGGTAAGGCGAAGGTCCAATCAGCTTATGCGGGGAAGGGCGTCGCATATCCGGAAGCCTTTGCTTAGAAAGTTGTAATGACCGAGGCAAAACAAGTACTACGAAGTTGCAAAAGGAGTTAAAAACCGCTAAGGAGTTGCGAGAATCTCATGCTAGAAAGGAAATCATGGGACTAAGGACCACAAAGAATAAGGAGATAACAAAACACTTGGCCTTGCTAAAAATAGAGGGTGTTGTAGACACTTTGAATACATGGTTTCGACATAACACGGGAACCCGGGACATCAAGTCAAGGACTTGCGAGACCCTTGATGCCACCAATGAGGGTTGGATACAAGGTTGATTTGAGCGCCCCTTTCGACAAGAACTCTCGGTAGATGTAGAATTGAACAAGCACCGGTTCCATAAAGTTTTCATTGACACAAGTGTCGGAATTTAATTTGTTGGTTGAAGATGCCTAGATGTTAATAGGAAACTTGCGTTATACTCTACGAGGAGTATCATATTCATGGAAAATAAAACCATCACAAGACCAATCGGAGTTTTTGTGCGATGTGGAAGTTAACATCATGGGAGTTGCCTTTTCTAATGACTTTGAGGTAATAGAGATGGTCGCACAAGATAAATACCTGTCATCCTTAGAAGACCATGGTGTTATGACAGCTATATAGAAATGCATTTCAAAGAAAGGGTAATGAGTTTTGAGAATGAAGAGAAGAGAGTGATAATCCCACTTGATTCTAGTTTGGGGCCTACATGTACGGAGAATGTTACGAAATGAAGGATGATGTGGTACTTCGCAAATTGATAGAACACGAATAGGAAATCAATTAGGACCTAGAAGGCGAGTCTTCCAACATCGCAAGAAGAAGTTGCACGAGTACGTCAATCTTATGACACAAGTCGATAAGCGGGGGTGATAAGTCAATATCCACTTTAGTCAAGAGGAAAGGCCCGCAGAAGTGGATATCACCCTCCACAAGATCGGTCGGTAATGAGGCCCCTCAAAAGACGGTCTTACATTGGGTGAAGAAGGGTGCGCAACCTAAGGAGCAAGAACCTATCCTCTTAACAAGGGCAGTTGGGCACTCAATGACTCTATAAGAGTCGAAAGAAAAAGAGGGTTGGAGGCCGTAGAAAGAGGACACAATGTCCATTTGCGAAAGATGTCCAAGGAAATACGGTGATTGGGAAAAGACTATTACAATTGGATGTGTAGAAGCGACGGGAGGATAACGGAGGGTTGGCGAGAAGATAGACCCCAAACATTGAATGCAAAAAGAGCATACTTGAGGTAATCATGGGAAGACAAACTACAAAAGAAGTAATCTACAAAGGGAAGCTTGGAGACACCGACTTCCTCCACATCACAATTCAAGTAATCCAAGTCCAATAGGGATGGGCTTGATCATGCACGGCGCAAGGAACGCACGCCCACAATGTTGACAAAGAAGTGGATACCACGTGGGTTAGGTCCCCTCACTGCCACCTGAATGCCAAATCAGATGCAAGTAGATTATGGGTACGAGTTTTGAAGAGGACCATAAATAAGGTTGTGACCAAGAAGCCCTTGTAGTTAATAAGGAGGTCAAAGCGCAAGTAGATGTACATAAGTAGGGTAGATAAGATAAGTATATTAAATGTCCAACAAATGACCACAAAGTAGGTCAATGGGGTATACCATACAATGATAGAGAAGTAGCGGGGAACCCAAAAAGTTCCCAGAAAATAACAAGAAAAAGATAAGAAGCCTCGGCAGAAGGGCAGGAGAATGCAGAAGAAGAGAGAGTGAACAAGGGAGAGGGGGTGGAGGGAGGATCCTCAACACCAACCCTCTCAACTGTCCTCTAAAGTTGGCTTGAAAAATCTGGTTATATGCTGATGTCTAGTGTCAGGAGCTGGAAAAAGCCTAGTACACATATGCCCTGCGGAAAGTCTAGCCCTCTGATTAGGCCTGGTGAATTGCCACCTATGGGTGGGCTCTTGGTGAGTCCGAGTTTGAATCCCTACGTGCAGGAAGTAGCCCCCGGTCCAGTCGACAGATCTGGTTTGGGGTTCTCTCTTGGGAACCCGGTTTGGTGCCCCTCTTACCAAGGAGCACAAAGAAAGTAGGAGGTGATCTGCCGAAGAGTAGTCTCCCTGGAAGGGGGATGGAGAATCCCGTCACGAAGCTTAAAAGCTTCTTGTAAATAGAGGGCGAGACACCTCTGATCATAATACCTAAAGAATCTCATGAATGTTAAGCGTTCACGGAAAAGACAGTGAAACCTCCCTCACTGAAAATGAAGTGTTCTGTGTCTCAACCTCTTTGGAAGGAGCAAAGCTTGTAGATCCTTGGACCAGTCCCACTAGTGATCACTCTCAACTCGAAGCTTATGGTGTGACTCGAAGGCCGACGAGAGAAATGCGAAGAGCATGCATCCAATGATTGGAGATATAGGTCGGACGGATGATCAGTCCATTGTTGATCTCAAGAAAGTGATTGGCGTAGAAGGCCATTTTCGGACGTAGCTCACCCTAGGGGTTGGTCCAAGTGATCTAGATAAACTGTCTGTAGATGTCGTCCTTGATGATTTTGTGCAAGTCTTGCTTACTTGGCAGAAGGTGTGTGGGAGCATCCATGGAGTAGCTAAATGGGGGGAGACGGTCCATGTTGATCCCGAGGGATCCCGGAGGACGAAACCTGGCATACCGGCCACCAAGCACTGGTCGTTGTGGTGAGATAGAAAAATGGCTTTCGAGGAACAATAGGTAAGATAAATGTACTTGTCTCTGCTTGTGGAAGAATCTGGCAGTCTCTGAATGCAATGCAAGAGTGATACAAGACCAAAGATGACCTCCAGTCTGATAGGGTGAGCCCCAAACTCGGCAAGGATGATATAAGATTACAAAACCTTTGTTAAATATATACTTTTGCGAGAAGATGCACATAGGAAGAACATTTTTAAGGTTGATAGTGTTAAATTTACAAATAAAGCCGGAGTTGCAAAATGGTTGAATCTTTGCGCACGAGGATGTAGCGCAAGATTGGAAGACAAAAAGGAGGTATGGTTATTTTTGCGCAGAGGCTTGTTTGCATACTAGTGGTTTAGTGGAAGCTTAAAGCAAAAGGAGTCTTCGTTGTTACAGAGGCAAGAATCTCGAAGAAAGAGTGGGAACAAAGAGAGGGTCGATTCGCGAAGTTGGTGAAAATCATTAAAGCATTTATTGTTCAAAATAAAGGACTAATTTAGAGAGAAAATGTGATATGATTATGGGGTATAATTGTCAAGAGTGCAACTTTCAAAAATGATTCAAGATGAAACAAAGGAGAGAATTAGAGCCAAGAGACCAATTCGAGAACTAAAAGTACTAGAAAAGAAAACAACCAACTAAGACAAAAATCGAACGGAGGAAAAGAGTAGAATGCTAGAGAGACCCGGAATTCTGACTACAATTAACAAAATGTGGGTGTTATTGGTTTATCTGACAAGCGTGGAGGAGAGTTCAAGCGATAGTATAATGGAGGAAGGAGTGTTCATTATACAAGAGGATCCAGTATGGAGGCCCAAAGGAGGAACTCCTAATAAAATAGTGAAGATAAGATAAGATAAGATAATTATATTAAATGTCCAACAAGTGACCACAAAAATAGGTCAATGGGACTGCACCATACATAAGAAAGCAGAAGCGTGAGAAAACCCAAAAGGGTCTCGAAAGCAACGGGGAAGAGGCGAATCGGCTACTCAAAAAGAGCAAGAGAGAAAATAGAAAAGAAGAAGAGTGGAGGAAGAAAAACAAGCACAAACACAAAAGCAAAGGCTTCAGGAGGAAGTGGAGAATAGACATTCGTTGATAGAATTTCCGACACGGTGAAGGTAGTGAAAATATTAAGACTCGGATAGGAGAAAGCACGGTCATTGGCTTGACCATAGGAGAAGGTCAATCTAGAAAAGACTTGCGAGAGAAGTTGGAGACAAATGCGGGTGAATAGAGGATAGCGCAAGAACTCCTCGCAAAAATAGGAGTATTGAGCACGATGAACTTGTCATATTTTGGCAATCTGTGAAGTTAATTCGAGTGATTGTGCTCGATATGAGCACACAAGGAAAGATGTTCATTGTAGGACGAACAATTCCCCTCACCACAAAAGGGCTAGCAGAGGGTAGCCCAATTACCAAATGAAAGAGCAAGTCTTGCGGACGCATTGATGAATAGGGAAATGTGCACAAAGATGATGACATCATTGTAGTTGAAGTCTGTAGTAAAGAAGACCTCAAACAGATTTTATCAAGCATCATGCGGTTCGAGTGGCTGCAATACTATTATCGATGCAGATTTGACGGAGGATATAAATTCCATCTTGCGAGGAACACTATACCCCTAACGGTGAAAAGGGGTATAAAGGGGAGAATTACAATTTCTTGGAGCATGTGGCTTTTGAGTGAATGGGGCGGTGATTTTTACGCACAACCAAGAGACGGAGTTCTAATGGGGCAACCACTTGGTGTTGATGTCGTTCAACGCAATTGGAGTACCAACATCGGCCTCGAAATTTGAGGAGAGGGTCTTTAGAGAGATGACTCCTACGGACAAGTATAAAGCCTACAACTTGGAGGAAGGGTTACTCAACTATGCACACAAAAATGTGAGAAAGTTGGTTTTGTGAGTGAGAGACTTGGTCAAGAGTGAGGAGAGAATCCCAAGAGGATTAGCAGAGAGCTACTTTAGAATCGCACAATTCCGAGTAACGAGCCAATATTGTTTGGCCAAGGTGGTGGCAAAAAGCAAAAAACCCACACTTGGCTTGTAATCCCTTATGCCTTCAACGCAAATTATTGGAAAAGAGCGTTAAATAGGATTACGGGAATCGAGCACAAAAAAATGGACGTCAAATAGCCGATAAATGGCGTCACACCTTTATTTTTGGATGGAAACAACTGAGTCCGAGAAGTTTTGCGACTACGAATCGGAAAACAATAAGTAAAGTTGAATGAGCCATTGAAGGTTTGCGTGGACGAGAGCCCTGTAAGTACCTTTACATTAAAACTTGCTAACAATAAGACAAGGTCAGCAGTTAGAACTCAATGTGTTTAACACCGCACTGAGGACCAATTATTGAAGGCGCTACTCAAAAGATGAAAGAAGGATAGGTTCGTCACAAGCCAAACAAGTGATTGAGGTGCGAGGAGAGAAAAGCACCCATGGAGTAGCCAAGAATAAAGTTTGGGCAATCATCAAGGGTTGGAGGTTTACGGCAGCAACACAACGGATGAGGAGGCCGGCAGTGTAGACACCAACTCCAATACAAACATGAGTAGAGAGCGCAGAAACCCAAGGTATTAGTGAGTGGCTTTGTAGAGGGACCAAAGATGAACCTACAAGTGTCCGATGAGAGAGTGGTTGGAGAAGAACTACCTCGCGCAACTTTGATCACGCAAGTGGAAGAATCGGAAGGACAAGGACCTCAAAGGAGAAGGCGGTTGAGACAAGAGGGCAAACACAAGGGACCTCAAAGAATGAAAACTCCGCGAGAGTAACACGGATGAAGGCTTTGGTAAAAGAGTGCCAAATGTTATTAGCGAAGCACCACACCATTGACCCATCTTTTGAGGTTGTTGGGATCAACTTAACACCTTTAAGGGGAAGCTTTATCTATCAGAGGACCTAGGGCACAAATCTACAATCTATCCAAAGCGCCGATTAGACAACTACAAATCATGGTCACGAGAGTAATCATTAAGCCAACAAAAAGTATGAACATAGGAATGCGAAGCCGATGGCTACTTCAAGGAGGTTGTGGAGGAAAGGAATGCTGCAAGGTAACAAATGCCGCATTAAAGCGGTTGACAAACAAAGTGGAGGAGTGTTGCCCAAGATTGTGGCTAGGAAGCCAACCATGTTCAATACTAAAATTGTTACCATGCCAATCCTACGGAGCAATTATATTTTGCGGTCAACAAGTTTTGGAAAGAAGTAGGTGATGAATGTGGAACTCCAAAGGAACGAGCAACCAAATTGTGAATCGGACTCAAAAGGTATTGGATGAAGTTTCAAGTATCGAACTTTGCATTAAATAGGCAAAGATAATGATGCATCAATTCACTTTCCAAGAAGAGTATGTGGAAAGTAGGTTTCACAGAGAGAAAGTTGGAAGCACAACATGCGACTTTGGGAGCAGAGGGTAAAAATAGAGGATGTGGGACAATGCCGAGTCTGCGAGAAGTGCACAAGAGAGGGGCAAAGTTGAATCAAGAGATCAAGGAATTTGAGGCAATCTTTGATAATTTTGCATGAGCAGGGCATGAGCGTTGTGAAGCAACGGAAGAATTTGTGATGGAGGTTTACAAGGATTGGGACAATGCTCGAAAAAGGCAAAGAACGAAACAAATCCACGAGAAGGTAGCTCACCTGGTCTAAATTTTTGCGGGAGTTACAAGAAGACACCCAAGAGGCCTTAATACAATGGCATGGATTTTACACACAACCATGCAAGAAAAAGCCCTAGAGTTGACCAAACCAAGAGAAGGGAGCCAAAGGTTGAGTGGGAAGACTAAGTCCAAGGTTGATGAGTGTATAGAGGAGCCACTTATTGATTCTTTATTCTTTGACTATTTTTGCGGCAATATACATTCTTTGGCATTTTGCAAAGGTGGTGAGTGCGAGAACCTTGTTCGAGGACAAATATGAATTTTAGTTTGGGGAGATGTTGTGGGAATTTACGGATCAATTTTAAATATGGCTGCATGAGTGAGACATGCGAAGGCAACAAACACATAGTAAAGCTTACTTGTTCCTCGGGAGAAATAAGTGTAAGTTTGCGGACTGTGACGGCGCAAGAATATGAGACCGGAAGATAATCAAGGATTGCAAGAGAGAAAGTGCATGTTAGTGAGGATCTAGTTAGGCACGGTAATGCGAGCTAGCTAAGCACCGATGAATAATGGAAGTATCTGGAAATATCTTTTGGGGATATTCAAGTACCTATGGAACCTATAAATAGAGGGTCGAGTACAACATTTAAGAAGGCTTACATACGAGAGGAGACCATAGAATTGACTCCAATACATATACAAGAAGCACATGTACATGGGAAAAAAAGGTGCATGATTCAAGGAAAGTCCAACTCAAGGGGTTGATAGGGGAGAGATTGTGTAGTTATATGAGATGTATATACATTGATGTTGTAATGCGCATGGATTCTATGTACAATCGTATAACTCTTCTTATAGTTGTGTAATATAATGGAAAGCAAGGGTTTTGTGTACATTTTCATGTGAATGTGTGTTTGTGAATGGTTAATGTGTAGTAACATATTGTGTGTTTGGATCAATATCCGTCTGGCATAACTATCCATCCGATCATACATTTCATAGCACTATACAGCATCAAGGTTACTGTGTCGTCTCTACTGTGCTTCAAGTGAGGCAATCAAGCGCAAGCTTGACCGATAGGCCAGCACAGAAAGCGGTCATGCTCGCTAATGTAAGAACTCTAGCGTATCGATCGTAGACCTCAACACCGGACCAGCCTCACCCTATAAAATTCTGCAAACCCATATGATGTTTGAGTTGCCTAAGTAATATAGAAGTCAAAGTCGTTGCATATGGTTGTCTGTGTATCCTCTGGCCTAATTTATTCTGACTTGAATAGTCAACTTATTGCATTATCTTGACTTGAGTCTCACTCACAAATTTTAAGGTTTTCCTATGTGTTGTATCTATTCCATTTTATATAACAACCTATTGCAGTGGAGAGTAGCTTGAAAAAAAAATTGATGGTTAACCATGCTTGACTGTGGGGAAAATCACAATGCTTGACCTGAAATAATTCTAGATATTCTAGGATGGGCAAACTCTGGGACGTCTAGCTACCTGGTATAAGCCCTAGGGTGAGAATTGATGATATCGGATGGCTCTTTTCATTAGTTCCAGTCCCACCACATCACCGCTGTGAGCATCCCCTTATACCATGAGTTCCAAGTGGACCATTCAAGCTCCAGAGCATTCAATACAAAATGCGGTTAATCAGAAAAAGATTATATATCTGAGAAGATCTCACCGCAGAAACTCGAATGACTACAAAGTCATTAACAACCAAAAAGATTTCAGAAAAAGTGTATTGAGAGAAGGATTTCAGAACTCACCTTATGGAGCCACCAGCACTAAACAGAGCAATATCGATCCCACCAAAACTGTCGTCTGTGAGCTCCTCTACTAGATATTCTCGTCCCTAAAAAGAAAAGAAAAAGGGACAAAATGAGCACTCGTTACCTCCTACCTGCAAAACTATGCATACCCACAAAAAACCAAGCTATAAGTAATCCTAACTGACCTCAAAAGTCATGTGTTTCCCTGCAGAGCGTTTACTAGCCAGCAGCTTAAGACTCCTGTAGGGGAAATCTCTTTCTTTCAATACCTTCAAAAACTCCTGCCCAACGGCACCAGTCACACCCACGACAGCCACTGATGGCCCATCTTCCTTGAGAGCCATTCTCACTGTTTTTATGGATTGCTTGGAAGAAAACTTAACAGAAGAGCTTGATCTGAGCTTTCTTCCAAATATTTGGCCGGCATTGAAGGCACAATCAACACTTGGCGTTGCAGATAAATGGTGGGAACTAGCAGCTGCCATTGCTGATGCAAATGCCCTGATTTAGAATGAGTTTAAAGGAAGAATAACGTATAGATACAGAACTGAAAATATTAAAGGGAGAGAAGTTGAGGTTTATGGATTTAGAGCCGTGGAATATTCAACAGAGTGAATCACATGGGAACGAGCCATTTAAGTCAATAAATGCAAGTTTAAATCGAATTGCTTACAAATGTCGTCAAAATCGGAATGTCTTTTTCTCTTCTCCCCCTTCCCAACGGCGAAGGGTTGCGAATGAAAAGGGGTGAGGACACCTCAAAATGGTCCCAATTTTTTTGAGGAAGTATTATTTGTTAATTATTTGTTCTAATGAGGTGATATTGGTATGTTTATCTATCTGTTTGATGAGATTTCCTGCTCTTGTTTCAAGTTAATGGAAAGGATACAAGAAATCAAGAAACTCAAAACTATGGGAGGGTTTAAGGCTACCTCCTGATGGGGATGATGATGATGATGAAGATACGAGCACAAAAGATCCTCTCCGCGGCGAGCTCGATAACCTGCACAACAAAGAGAAACTAAACACAAAAACAATTAGTAGATAGGATGGTGGGTTGCCTGACAAGGTCAATCCCGAGAAGTGATAACTTCCTAGGGACGGATGTCAACCCACTTTGATAAAAGATAGATAAAGATGATAATGGATGAATGAGATACGATAACAATCAAAATAGATATTTAAGATATGCTAGAGATGTTGAAATGTAAATGCTGATAAACAAAACCAAACTTGCTCAGCATTGCGACTGAGAGAATGACCGGTACAAATCAACAACGACTTCTGCAGAGTGATCGAAGATATGAAACAAATCTAGAACCCGCTTTAAGATGTTAAGTCCGATATTGGGATGGTAACGAAAGAGAGGATGCAACATAAGGCATATCTAATGGAGATATTAATAGGTCGATGGCAACTAGGTCGGATCAACGACGATTAGGACCGAGAAAATAAGATCCAGGGCATCGGGCATATGGGTGGCGTAAACAGAGTCTTTTGAATGATGGAGAAGTTGTGAGGGAGAGACAAATAATGAGGCAAACACAAAACAAAGCTAACACAGACTAGGTCGACGACAACCAGGGCAGGATGTGGGATTGATGAACTTAATGGATGGGAAAAGGGACGGGAGAGGATCAAAGGAAGGCTAATGAAACAGAAGAGCTCCAAGACAACTGCAAGAGAGAGGTAATGAAACAATGAAATGATACTAAGCAAACTTCAAATATTCAATTCTCCATGGATGACATACAAAGGATCCAAGAAAGCTGTAAATGGGTTATGACTAATCACAAAGGAAGAGAGGGCGAGACCAAGCTCGCGAGATAGATCAAAACCCAAGATTTTTTTACCTTTTGAGAGGAGGGTAGAGGTTTATTAATAGGGTCAACGATGACTCGGATGGGTAAGTCAAGAATGCAGATAGGCAGTCCACTTGGACGATGGAGGTGATGAGAATTTCAAAAATGGAGTTCTTAAATGGGCTAAAATTACAAATTTATTTGTTTTGGACAAGTTAATGATGCATGGAGGAGAATAAATGGTGATGAGAGGATAAGAGGGTATTAAATGGGTGTAAGGGGAATCCAGGGACCATAAATGGGGGTATTTATGGGTGGAATCCTATGAAAGTGGATAGGTTTTAGGGATGATTTAAATATAATCATAGGTGTATTAGGGAATATAAATAATGATAGAATTAAAAATGGGATTAAGATATGATAATAGGAATTAAGAGGGGTAAATTGGGTTTAAGAGGGAAATAGGTATTTTTGGGAGGAAAATAGAAATTTGAATGGTAATGGAGATACAAATGTGCAAGGTGACGATAAAGGGGAGTAAACATGGGATGGGGGCAAGGGTATCGAAAATAAATATTTACATTTGCCCATTTTTTCACATGGTTTGTGTTAAGCTTAACCGCGAGACAAAACTAGAAGTGATGAAGAATGATGGTTGAGGTGCTCCCCCTCAAACTAAGGATCGATGACACGACGAGGAATCGATTATGAGTTTGAAAAAGGTAGATGCGAAAGGAGGGAAATGATAGAACAGATGAGAAAAGAGACAGTAAAGATGCCCCAAGTGAAGGGGGATGACCATTGATATGATAAAAACAAAAATATGGCGGTGACCTTGGAAACACATCGGTAAGGACATAGCACGACCTGCGATGGAGGCAACGTTAATTGCCTAATGACTATGTGAGTCGGCAAAGATCATTGCAAGATGGAGGGAATCAATGGGAATCCACTTGGATGGATGTGCAAGTCGTGGGACATGCAGGTCAAAAGCAGACATCAAAAGCATGCATAAATAAAAGTGAGGATGGTCAAGACAATGGTCCAGGACAGAGATGGTCGGGGAAAAAGAGCATGACCGTCCTACAACACATGAGGAAGCAAAAATATGTGTCCCGGTGGATGGGCATGGAAAAGATGGTCACAACAGTGGGCTTTAAGATGAACAATGGTGCCCCAATAAGGGAATAAAGAATGGTCACGAAGCGGGTTGGAGGATGTGATGAAAGATGTGCAAGATGGATAAATAGGCCATAAGGAAGGCAAAGTGAGTTATGTAGGATAAGAAAAGGTGTGTTATAGGTGACACACAAACTCAAGGATGATTTGATGAGGAGATTGGTTGAGACAGGGTAAAAGAAACAAATTAGGGTTGGTCGACGATGACCGGCCGAGTCGACAACAATTTGGCTTGGGTCAACAACAACTAGGGCAAGTCGACAATGGTAGGGTGGCGCACCTATATAATCCAGAGACAAGTGATAAGGCTCATTTAAATGGTGTGAGTTTGATGATCGAGAGCTCTGAGAGAGAGAAAAGTGTGAGATTTGAGCAATATGGAATCTAGCAGGGGCGTGAGGAAGTGCCCGAGGACTTAGAGAGAGCAGTAAGAGTCGAAACCCTAGCTTAGTTTTTTATTTTAGTTGATTTTTTTTGGATTTTTTTGGAAAATTGGTAGCGCAAGGGCGGTCGGAGGAGATTAGGCCAATCACCCACAACCAAAGGCGAAAAGACAACGTCGACTGTGAGGAGGATCAACATCAATTAGGTAAGTTATAGGTTAAATTAATAATATTAGGTGAAAATGGTGATTTTTTATGATTAAATGCTAATGGATGATCGTTTGGTTGGTTTTTGTAGGCTAGAGACACTTTGTATTTGGGAGACAGAGTCTCGACCTTATTGGGGACTATAAGGGCATATGTGACTAACGCATAGTGGGACCACTTAGAGGCATATGGATTGGGCGATTCCACCATTACCATAGGGTACCCCAAAATACAGGGTTGATTATTGCATTGATTGACAGATGGGATCCTAAGACTAAGCACCTTTTGTTCAGACTAATGAGATGTTGATCACATCAGAGGACGTGTATCATATATTATGACTGCTAATCTAGGGGGCACCTATAGTGTGGTTACAACAGAGGGTGGGATGGTTGCATTGACTCAACTATTTGGGAGAGGATGCCCCACATCTTGTATTTGTTTAAGGGGCATTTCATATTAAGACCGATATCGATCGGTGACACCGGGAAGGAAGCTTGATTGATTTTTTTATTATGATGGCAATATCGTGTTATGCATTGCTAGAATCTGTGTGGGGCTTGATTCCCATGGGCACTTAGTAGGTGTTGGGCGAACACGATTAAGCACATGATAATGTTCACTTTTGGTTCAACTTTTTAACACAGTTCTATTATGAGTTATGGATGTATGTATACTGGGAGAAGGACATGGATGGACGTAGGCTTCTTATTGCACTATTGGGCTTACAAACACCTAGTTGTGGTGAGGCTACAGGGCTATCATGGATCACAAGAGATCACATAGAGCTTTGATTGGATTTTTAGATGGCAAGCCAACCAGGCTCACGAGAGATAGGAGTGAGAGGTGTGATGACTATTATAAGGAGAGGTTTGGGGCCCGGAGGTAGACGATGTGAGATGGAAGCCATATAGGGGCTTCCTGTATGCACGAGGACAGAGATAAATATAGCAGCAGTATGAGGAGGATCATATGGGTGCAGGGGCGAAGGCTGAGAGATGATAGAGGCCATCCAATTTACATGGGTGATGAGATAGTTTGGAGTAGTATAGGTGTGTTGGTGAGAAAATTTGTCGATATGGAAAATTAGGTGTCTCCACCAACGTTCACGGGGCTATGCCCCTCTGCATTGAATGGTGCAGCTCCCATTATTGAATGTAAACTAATCTACTCATATCTAAATGTTGTGGGTTGGCCAAATAGGTTGGGGATCACACATGAACACTCCATTGAACCTGTGGCAAAGTGCTTGTATGGGGTATAAGGGAGGAAATTACAACGATGAGGTGAAGGAGAGAAATTAGACAAAGGAAGGTTATCGTTGTGAGTAGGCCAATTGTAGAGTTCACACCCAATAACTGGAGTAGTTTGACATACAATATAGAAGAAAAAAAATGAAGTAAGTGGGACCAATGAATTAAAGACACCAAGTTCCTTAGATTCATCTATCAAGGATGCAAAGTCCTTTCCAACACTATGCTTGCAAAGTGCATAAAAGAGAGAGATAGAAGAACACACGAGAAAGGGAATGGAAGAAATGTAGCTCTTATTTCTTATACATTAATGATATAAAGCTCAACAACAAGAATCCACAATTGATACAACATAGATGTTATCAAAATCTAGCATTTTTTGGGATTTTTAGGCTACTTTGGAATGGAGAAGCCATCCCAATTTATAGCAATGTGAATTGACTTTTCACCTACCCCCACATGACTCTTCATGGTCTCATTCAACTTGTGACTTTTCACCTTCCTAGAAATGAGAAATAAGTTTCTTTTTATAAATTAAAGGGACTTTTACAATGTAACTTTATAAAGTCACTTAAGTGAATGAGACAAAATACAATTATTATGCTCAACAAAGAATTAGAAAGGGGAGAGGAGGAAGGGGGAGAAAGAGGGAAAGAAGAATTTCTGTGTCTAATGATGAATCTCTCCCTGTTATGAATAATTTTGTTGCTTCATGCCTTCTGATGACGAGTCTCTGGAGTGGGCTCTTGTTCCTTGAAATCCTTGTTGAATTGAGTTACTGCTAGTACTAACTTACTTGCTTCTGGAATACAAACGCAACCCAACACCTTGGTCCATTTCTCGGGGACATCATTGATCCTCTTACATCAATGAAGCCATTATTCGCAATCCATTGCAATTACATAAATGTAACTTCTAATGTTGGCTAGGGACTCTAAGTTGTCTTCATTGAAGGAAAGAGAGTCACCTGCCTCTTTCTTAACCAACTCCTAAAAGGAATTAATGAGTTTTTTGATGATGAATCCTCAATGAGCGGAGGGAACTCAAGTCTCTGAAAAAAATTGCAGACATCGTTCAAGATTTGAAAAACACGTTGTCCATAAGAGTCCAACTTGAATATTGCATTCTTGAGCATTACATATTTCATGTCCATGATGCAGATCTAAACTTGAGACAAGTTCTTTGCAGCAGATGCGAACACGTTCTTACTCACGAGGATGTGAGAGTCAAAGGATATCATCTCGGATACCAGTGGAAACATCTCATCTAAATGGTTGACATCTTGTGTAAATTCATCCTTTGCTTTCTTGACTTCTGACAAATTTGTAAGGATGTACTTGATGAGAAAAATGACATCCAAAAATAATACCTTTCCTTGCTTGATGATTTTCTCAACCCATTTCTCGCTAGCCTTCCCCTACATCATGTATCCTTGGGCCTTTTTACTTCCTCTGGCTCAACATTGTTGATTAGAGTGATGTCTTTGATCAAAATAGATGATGTTGATTTGGGTTCCGAGAAGGGTTAAATGTAAGCACTGAGAGCTTTTACATGTTCCTCCAATTACACAATTGTTTTCTCGTATTCTTCATTTTGGGCAAGGTGGGAAGCAAATTCCTTGAATAGATAAAAGTCACCCTCATGCAAAGCTTGACCCAATGATATGTGGCTCAACTCGTAGTCCGTTGGAGTCATGTCCTCGATAGGCTTTTCAATCTTAGGCCGGAAATGTCAACATACTAATTACGCAAAACTCCACCTTTGAAGAAGTGAGATATTATGAGATTTCTTTCTTCGCTTTAACTTTAGTGTCCATGAGATTATTGTGAGACTGGGCACGATAGTGAGTTGCATTTTCCTTGGCCCACTTTTAAGCATTTCTTGAATCCATGAAAATGGCTCTTGGGAGTTGACATGATATCGGTCATCAAAACACTTTCAGGATCTTGTTGTGGAGACAACTCTTGATAACCGTGGGGAAGCTCTACCATTGGGGAAGACATAACTATATACCTTTGAAGAGGAATATGTTCCAATAAATGACTCTTGATTGACTTTACTTGGCTTGGTTCAACCAACTCCCCCCGGCTTACCCAACCAACTCATCGAGCTCAACTAGCTCAACTCACTTTGAACAACTTATTGAGCTCACTCAGCCGGCTCCCACTGTTGAAGCAGGCATGGGCGGCTCTAACCTGCCGCTTGATGGTTGTGATGACCTATTTTCTTGAATTTTAAATGATATCTTGGCTTCTTTCAAATCTCCTTTGACCGCACAATGTCCTCTTGGATCTTGCATGTTGTTCTGGCGATGTTTTACCTTGCTACTATGGTTAGAATAATGACTAAATACCTCTATGAAGGATGAATTGACTTATTTTGGCTAGGAAAACATCTTGAAACCCTACAAAGATGTCAAAAATTAGTGAGATAGTTGAAAACATAGCCTACTACAACTTTATGTACTCAAAACAAAGATTTTCTATTTTTAGCAGGTGGGAACAAGACCTGCTTATTTTGGAATATTTGACTGTTTTACTCAAATTTGACCTTTTCAGCCCTCTAGCATATTCAATTTAACTTCATTGACAAATCTTTTCCATTTTTAGACACTTTCTATTTTTAGGAAGTTGTTTTTGCTTTTGCTTTATTTTTATTTTATTTTGGAAAGGTTGCCTAGTTTCTCATTTTCAATGTTCTCTGAGTGCACTAATATGAGGGGACTTGCTATTTTTAGTAAGTTATTATTTTTAGAAATATAGGGCACCATGTGCTTACTATTTTTAGAAACTATATTTTGCACCTCAAGTTACAACGAAAATGACATCACTGGATTAGGCTCCTCATTATGATCTCGTGCTCTGAATTTTAGCTCAATTTGCCCACCGAAATGCCCAAACCGAAAAAGTAGATTCTAGGGATTCAAGCTAAGGTTTTCTGCCATTAATTATTTAGAGCATCCTATGGTCTACTACTACAATGTTCTTTAAGGCTCTTGGAACGAGAAGCTACTGAGAAAATTTCACCCAATTTTGTTCACAGGTTTAAAAGATATGATTTTTTTAAATTTTGATGCATATGGCCATTCTGCTGAATTTATCAGATTTTATGGACATTTTTAGGTTTAATGGAGGTTTTACTCAAAATTCATGAAGTTCTTGAGGAAAAATGAGATGGGTAAGAGTCACTTTGGGTTTTTATAACTTCCGACAACACTTTCACTTCACGAGAAGAAGAGGCAAGAAGAAACCGTGAATAAACAAGCTGGATTATTTTTAGTTTTCAACAAACATGGGGTGGGAATATTTTTGTGTCCTAACTATCCCCAATATCATGGGATAGTTGTGTCGAGTATAATGCACCTTGCTCTTAGAGCCTAACAAGTGGTGGAAAATGATTGAGCGAGGATGGAGGATGAGAGAGAAAGGTTCAACACCCGATGAGCAAGATTAGAGGTCACATGATGAACCAGAGAGGGGGCTAGGGATGGGGTGCATTTTAATGTCCCAACTATCCCGACTATCAGGATAGTTGGAACATTAGGGGAAAAAATGTGCTTAAGGCCTAGGATGCTCCATACTTAGCCAAAATTGCAAATTTATCACTTAGCACCTTGTTGAGAGGAACAAGGTCGCATGTGGGTCCAAGGGATTCAAAAAGGGGGCAGGGCACATTTTTTTGTCCCTAACATCCCCAATATCCCAACTATCCCAGATATTTGGGACAGTCCAGACACAAAAATGCGCTAGGCTTCCAACTGTAAATTTGACTAACTCCCAGAATCTTGAAATGAACTTTCCCGAGTTGTAGGAGGTATTTTAAGGTGAAATTTTATATCTTTTTGAATCCAAATACCATTTTGAGAATAGTGGGATAGTTTTAAATACTTTATTTTTCCTCCTTTTGTAAAAAAAAATACTTATTCATTCGGGACAATAAGGTGAGTCCGCACAAATTTTTTTCCTAAGAATCACTCATTCTTTGAGAAGAATATGAATTTTCCATAATGTATGGAATTGAAATAGATTTATAATGGTATATTTTTCTCTCTTTACTCATATCGGAGCTCCTGAAATATTTTGTTGAAGTTCGGGTGCTTTTTTACACTACTTACTCCTCGCACCTCGAAACCCGCAATTGCACAACTTCTTCCTAAACACAGTGAAACAATCCCAAATCTTCTTAAACTCGTTGAAATATACTCTTATCTCCTACATACCACTTCTTGATGAATTTTATCTTTCAAATCTACCCCAGAGGACACACACCTGTCTTGGAAAGGCTAAAAATAGCCTTTCTAGGCCTACCGAAGAATTCTCTCTCATAAGCATTATACTGAATGAAATTGAATGACCATGTTTTGACATTTCCAACATCAAGGAAAGTACACATGACACATATTCATACTTTTAAGGATCAAGGATAGGCATGAAATTGAGGGAAAACTGATCCATATAGGTGGTTAAGAGGGCTCTTAAGAAAAATTTCAATAGTTTTTGGATTGAGGGTATAGTTATCATGTCTTAACATTGAATTTAAGAGGATCCCACCTGCTGATTACAATGAAGGGGAATATCATGAGAACCCAATTAAGCAACCATGAAAGCAGTGGCGGCAAGTCGACAACGACCGCCAGTGGTGGGCAAGCACCCATCAAGCGGCCACAGGTGGGATGAGACAAAGAGGTACTTTCTCATTCTTGTGATGGTGAACCCATTGGTGGAGGAGAGATAGCCATGGGATACATATCATGATGATGTGGGAGTGTCAGCCTCGGCGGGAGGGCTTTATGTGGAGTGGATGGATGTGCGGTGGGTGGTGCCTTGAAGGCCCACCCCGCGCCGAGGAGGTATAGCAAGTCTTATTGAGAAGAGGAAAAAGTGCTTGAAGCACCCATCAAGTATAAGCAACAATACTTTCTCCTTGTGATGGTGAACCCATTGGTGGGGATGGGATACATATCATGATGGGTGGTGAGGGGGGAAGTGGTGGTGGATGTAGAGATGGCGAAGGCTACTGAGCGAGGATGAGCTAGACATAGCTCACGGGAGTATAAGCAACAATATATCGAGAGGGTGGTGATGGGGAAGTGGTTGATACGCTGATTGTAGGATGAGAGGGACCAGATATCGCGATACACTGGCTATACTTGAGAGATAGATATCACGAGATAAAGAGAAGCCTATAAGGCCAAGTATGGAGATCTTGGTTCCATATCCGAGGCAATAGGGGCGAAGCTTATGGAGCCTTACAGGAGCTAGCCGAGATGGTGTTGCCTAACATAATGTCACTAGAGTAAGTACTGACACCTTTGGTGAGGAGGCGTGTTATCACGAGTGTATTGTTAAAACGAGACTTCCGATGTGTCACCTTATGCGGCGTACCTAGTGGGGATAGAAGATCGGGGCGATCAAGACAACAGCGGCATCAAGGACCATAGCTAGCTTAGTCAAGGTGAGATTGTGGTCCGGATATGACAGAGCATATGGCAAGTACGGAGGAAGACATACCTTTCCAGGAGGACGGAGTTTGAACTTAGAGCATTTGATCTTGAGTTCACCACCTAGTGGGTGAATGTTTTATATAGATTTTGACATTGATTTTGATGCATAAATTTTGAGATAGAGACTAGTAGAGGCCTATCATGGATGTACAAACATTTTGATGGTATATATATGATAATTTTTTCATGATTTCCATGTGTTGTGTGTTGAATAGATTATATACATGTGATGATTTATAATGATGTAATGTCTTGACTATATTTTAGATGTGGATTGATTAGATATGTGATGTGATGAATGGATTAATTGATGTGATGATATGATATATGTTGATGTTAGATGTTAGGAGAGTAATGTGATAAATGTGATGAGATGATATGACTTGGATTAGAATAGATGTGATGGATTTAGATGGGAAGTGTATATGTTAGACTAGATGTAGATGTTAGATATGATGATAAGAATTATGTGATGGATTAAGATATGATTAGATATAGAGGATATGGTAGACATAGATCGGATGCGATCGAATTAGATTAGGTGTGATATGATGGATTGGATATAGATGGAATAGTTAGAATGTGGCCTCGGTAGGGTGACCTAAACATGAAAGGTACACTTTGTTATAGGGAGGAGGGCACGTAGAAAGGATTTCACGAGATGGATTGAAGGTAAATCATGAAAGGGAACCATGTAAAGTAATGCACTTTCAACCAAAGACAGTGTTAACACATAACTAATGGTAGTTAGTCACATTTAAGATCATAAGGAAAGATGAAAGATGTATTTATGACCCACCATCAACACGAAAAAGGGTTTGAATGTAGATGGAATGGGGGAAATAGGTTCTCCTTAGGTGATTATCTTAGGTCTAAGCTATGAGAAATACTTAAACCGATCAATGCGAGAAGTTTTTATAGATGGGAAAGTTGATCGATGTGAGAAGCTTTCCGAGGATGCTTGCTTTTGACATTATTGCATTTTCTTTGAGAATTTGAAAGGTTGATCAATGTGGGAATCCTTTTCTACCGCCATGATATAAAGTAGTCATCCTTCAAGGAGTGGTCTACAATTTTGAATCTTCGCTTTAGAATTTTGACTTTAGATGACATGATATGTGATAGTTATTCTTCGAGGAGAAGTCTATAATTTTGGCAATTTTATCTTTATATGAACAGTTGTCCTTTGAGGGGAGTAGTCGCATTCGAGATAAGAAATCTTTTGACGTGAGGATCCATGATTTTTGACTTTGGGATATAGCTAGGGATAGCCAAATAGACCACTTGGGGAGGGGAAGATAATATGTACAAGCGACACCTGTGGACCCTTAACATGGTTCCAGTAGGTAGATGAGAGGGAAACAAATGTAATGATCTTGGGTTTTACCACTTACAAGAGGAACTTGTCCATAAGGAATATGATAACGAGCATAGCCATGGTGCTCATATTCAAGGTCATAAATAGGAAAGTGATGGTAAACCACATAATTCCAAATCATTACGATGGAATATGGAGAGGGCTAATGATGGAAATTAGATCGTTGATGTGACTATGATTACGTTGGTAGGTATGTTAACATTATATTGTTTGAGCTCATCGAATTATTTTTTACGAAGAAGATGGTGAAAAGGTTGGTAACGATATGAAAGCTACGAGATGAAACAATAGATTGATTGGAGTCGGCCTTAAAGACTACAAAGTTACTTTAGATTGGAAGGGGAGGCATATTGAGGATGGCTTTAATTTTGGTGGGGTCAACTTCAATACCCCTAATAGAAACGATGAAGCCAAGGATTTTGCTAGTTAAGACTCCAAAACACACTTAACGGGATTAAGATAGAGGAAGAAAAAAATGATGGTGCGCAAGGAGGATTTCAAGGATGGTAATATGGTCCATCTGACGCTTGGACTTACCTAAGAGGTCATCAACATAATCCTCTACGGTTTTATGGATAAGATCAAGGAAGATGTAGGTCATAAGCGCAGTTATAGGTGGGCGCTGCATTTTTCAAACCGAAGGTCATAACGTGATAACCAAAGGTCCCCAAGGGGTGATGAAAGATGTCTTATGTTGGTTTTCTAGTGCAATAAGGATTTGGTTGTAACCAAAGAAAGCCATCCATAAGAGAAAGCATTTCATGGCCGACTGTTAATTCGATGAGTTGATTGATGTTAGGAAGGGGAAAGTCATCCTTAAGGAAAGTGAGATTTAAATCTGAAATTTGATCTGAGATGTGGAGCTTCCCAAAGGATTTGGCAATGGGTACGATGTTGGAAACCCACTACATATAGTTGATGGGTTGGATGAAATTAGCAGAAAGAAGGCTGCTGCAACTCTTCTTTGACAATGAGGGCAATGAAGGGATGCATGCGGCGTAGATTCTACCTAATAGGTTTAACATCGAGGATGGTGATGATGTTATGGATGATGATGGAAGGATCGAGGCACGAGATGTCGGTATACTACCATGGGAAGGCCCGATTATGCTTGGAAAGAAAGGTAAAGGCATCAAGCTCCTGCGGATCAAGAGATTAAACAACTTTGAGGATACGGGGGGTTCTTAGGAGTCCCTACATTGATGTCGATGGTGGATTCGTTGAGAAGGGTGGATGTTTCATGAGGTAAGGACTTATGAAGATGATAATATCTTTCCTCGTGTAAGAAAGAATGGAGTCATCATCACTGCACTAGATAATGTCAATGGTAGGGGAATCTTCCTCTACCATGTTAGGGAATTCGAGAGAAAGGGACATAGTTTTACCTTCAAACTAATAAGTAACCAGTCCCAAAGTGATGGTGGAGATTAAAAAAAGTAAGAAGAGCCCTTACAGTTTCATCCATGTCCACAACATCGTCATATGGAGAAGGAGTGGATGGTAAGTGATGTGCATAAGAGATGTAGAAGAAGGATCCATGATGGAGTCGATGGGATGTTCTTTAAAATCCAGGCCAAACTTCTCATGAGGCTTACAAGATTGGTCAACGATAAGATCATGCATGCTTTGTTCATAATGCCCAAGACCGAATCCCTTCGCGTAATGGTGGAGGTGGGTATAAGGCAAAGGCTTTGTTGTAGAGGAAATTGAAGTCGTTGGTGTGAGGTTGATCATCGATGTGAGAGGAAGGGAGATCAATGCCTCCATAAACAAGATCGGGTTACGAGATGGGGTGGACTAAAGGAAATGATATCTCGATGTTAGGTTGGTACATAGGAGCTTTATCGGGTCTACCAAGTCGATTGAGTGAGGGAAGAGAATTGAGAGCAAGGAGTTGATACTCCCCTAATGAGAGATGTTACATCACATTATCGAGAGATTCATCATTAGGTAATTTAGATGCAGGTACAAAAGAACTAGTGGATGCTTTGGAGGATGGGTCTTTACTTAGGGATGAGCATGTCATTTGGATAATAGGTCATATGACATTCCTTAAATAGAGGAAGGTCGGTGGGGAGTGTATGGATTTTCCCCTCATGTTCATATTTGATACAATGATGGAGAGTGGATGGGACGCAAACACATGGTGCGAATCCATGGGTGTCCAAGCAAGACATTATATTGAAACTCCCCCTCAACAATGTAGAATATTTCATGGAGGAGTTTTTCATCAACATGGATGGGGAGAATAATTGTGCCCAAGGTAGGGGTGACAACATCATTGAAGGCTCAGAGAACCACAGTGATTGGGCTACAATGGTGTTAGGGAGCTTAAGTTGGTTGAAAGTATGGGATGAGATGATATTGATACTGACACTATTGTCAATCATAGTGAGGCGGATAAATGTGTCATGGCGATGAAAAGAGGAAGGTCGTGATCTTTAAGTAAGATGTCTAGATTTCAGAATCATCAAAGGATATGGAGGAGGAAAGCTAAAGAGGTCTCAACAAGGTTTGTGATGGGTTGGGTTTCATTGGATGAGACAGGATACGCGCAAGGCTTTAATAAGAGCATGTCGATGTTGGGAGAGAGAGCTTTGGAAAGGAGCTCATATAAGGACATCTTAATGGGAGCCTGGTGGAATTTTTCATGATGCTTTGTTCAATGGTGGCATGCTTTTGGGTTTGTGGTGTGGCTAGGATGGACACCTTGGCCTTGGATGAAGAAGGGGATGGAGTGGGCTCATTGGAAGGAGCAATGATGACAATTTTGGTTTGGAATTGGGTAGATGGTTGGGACTCGTGAGGGAAAGAATGAGTGGTGATACAAACGAAATCTATATAAAGAGGAGGACCATCCTTAAGAGAGGTAAAAGTTAGTGGTGGGATGGTGACAAAAGACATGGATGAGGAAACATATTTAGAGGTTTTAGAGGTTTTGATTGATTAGAGGATTGGGCTTGGATGTGGATGGGCTGGTGGATGGAAGAGGGTGGTCTTCTTTGATGAGAAGATCATCTTCTTCTATAAGATTGTCAATGAGGGTTTAGAGGGCCCTACAGTGTTCGGTGTCATGTTTAAGGACACAATGGTAGGCACATATGGTGTTGGAATCAAACCACGTGGGTTTCATCCCATGTGGGTCAAAGGGCTTGATAGGGGAAGGGTGATTGTGGATTCTTGGATGAGACGCTAAAGGATTTTAGTATAAGATTTGATGGGGATTTTGTGAAGATGAAGTCTTATGGACTTTGGGTTGATTTGGTTTAGGGGATGATGATGAGGAAAGAGAGGTATCTTACTCTTGTGAGGCTTTGTAGGGGCCTTGGATTCATATTCATACTTAGAATGTTTTTGATTTGGAAGGCATAATGGATGGTTTTGATTAAGAAGGAACATATGATTTAGATAGATTTAGGAGGAGGGATAGAGATTGGGTGGTGATGGGTGTTTTGGATAAAGGGCATGGTCCCAAAATAGAAGGTGGAGGCCCTAAGATAGATTTTTGGATGTTGGATGGTTTGAATTGATGGGGATTTTAGAGAGGAAGCTCAATTTCTTATGCAGTGAGTGGTGGGATTTTGGATGGGAGCAACAAGGTTCTTAGGTTTTTGTGAGGTTTTACCTTTGGTGGGGATCACGATGATTTCAACAACGGAGTCATCCTTAGATGTGGACTTAGATGGTGATGGAAGTGAATTTTGTTGAAGATATGGGATCGAAGAGGGAAGTGGTTTTGGATGATACATTTGATGAGATCGAGAGGGGTTGCAAATTGTGTGGGTTTTGAAGGTGTTGGTATAGAAGTGGTGGTAGTTGTTGGAGATGAAGATGGGATTGGGACATCTTTTGGTTGCATCAAGTGAGGGTGTATGCTTAGTAGATGTTTGAAGGGATGATGTGGATATGGGAGTGGATTTGGGTGTTGATGTAAACATGGATACAATTGGGGTGTGGGTGTAGAAGGATTTATAGGCATGGGTGTAGAAATAGATGTTGAGATAGATGTGGGGATGGGTATGGATATAACAGATGTAGGTGTAAAAGATGTAGATGTAGTGGATGTAGATGTAACAAATGTAGATATAATAGATGTGGGCATAGTAGATGTAGATGTGGTGGATGTAGGCATGATAGATGTAGACATGGGTACAGATGTGGAATGGTTGGAGATGTGGAGATAGATGTTGAAGCAATAGATGTGGGTATGGTGGATGAAGGGATGAGGGGTGTGTGATGATGATGTTAAATCTTGACTTAAAGTATTGATCGTATGAGTATTGGGTTCTTGAGATGTAGATGGATCAACTTGTTTATTTGGTGAATGATTAGGGAAAGGATGCTTGAAGACATCTAATGGTTGGTTAGGAGGGGTTAGGATTATCCAAGTGAAGGTCCCATGATCGATAAGTCATTGGATGAGGTCTTTAAAGGTGTGAATTTTTCAATATCATGACCACAAACTTGATGGTGTTTATAGTAGTGGTCTTTGTGGTACCACGTGGGTTTAAGATGTGTGTCATCGAAGTGGATAGGAGGGAGTTGGATGAGATGAGAAACCATGAGTTTATCAAAGATCAAACTATATGATTCTCGAGGGAGTATAGTTAGGAGTAGGTCGAGGAGCCCTTTATGGGGGCTCGACGAGAGGTGGATGCTAGAAGAATATTTAACAATGATGGCATTGGCCGCATTTTTAGATTTGTCATTATGGGTAGAAGATTTGGTGAATTTAGTTTTGGCTTGTTGGATCAAAGTTTGACATGGCCTTGCTCAAGGGAACAAAGTTCCAATTTGTGATCCATGGTGAAGGCCTCCTCAAAACTTTGAAAATATTGGATTTGAAGAGTTGATGAGATATGCTTTGCACATGATGAGAGAATAGTTCGATGAGCTTAGTTTGGGGAAGGGAGAAGGATAACTGATTAATGATGCCACGCCATCTAATGATGAAATCTATGATGGATTCTTCATCAAATTGTTTAATGGTATAGAGGTCGGTGATGGTAATTATGCATGCAATATTAATGGAGAAGTGTTCTAATAAAAATTACATGAGTTGGGTGAATGAAGAAAAATGCTTTGAGGAATGCCATTATACTAGTCCAAAATGGGTCCAACCAATGACATGGGAAAGTGTGAAGCATGAGATCTTGGTGTGGTGATGAGATAACATGTGTTCCTAAAGGCATGAAGGTTTTGTTGAGGGTCCTCTTACTATTGAATTTAGAAAATTTAGGGAGTTCCTAGTGTGGAGGATAAGGTTTGACAAGAATTGATGGATTGATAGGATCTCATTGGATTTTTTCATACGTGAATGAGATTTTAGGAACCAAAGTAACAACTTCTAAGTTTTCTAACCTAATTAGCAAGGCTTACATGGGGTTTTAGAGGCATGAGGATAAAAAGTTGATGGATGGGGTTGTGGATTATAAAAGTGGATGGGTTGGATTGTGGATAGGATTGATAGTGTTAGGGATAAGTAGGAGTTTGTGGGGGTGGTTGATAAGGAGGAGATAATTGAGAGGTTGCGATTGAATGGGTTGTGAGATAGGATGTTGAGGAGGGATGTAGGTAGGTGGGTGAGATTGAGGAGGTTGTTGTTGAATGATAAGAGGATTAGATTGGGGATGTGTAGGATGAGGTGGTTGAGATGTTTGGATAGGGTGATTAGAAAAATATGTTGGAAGGTGCTTTAGAGTGGGGGTTGATTGGTTTGAATTGACTCCAAAGGGTGGGGTTGTGAAAGTAATAATGTTGGCATGGACTTGTGATGTAAGGATAGGCACCGAGCTTTGAATGTGTGGTTCAAGTGGTGGAGGGAGTAAGTTAGATTCCTGAATATTTTGAATGGGGGCATTGATGACAACATTAGATGAGGATGGGATGAGGAGAAGATGTAGGGATAGTGTTAATGCGGAGGTAGATTGGGTGGAATAGAGAACCACCAATTGGGTGGATTGATGAGTTTGGGAATTGTGGTGGAAGGGTCATGGGAACCATGTTCATGTTGGGTTATGAAAGCTCATTCATGGCTCTAGGGAAGAAACAATAAGTTGAGAAGTGAGGACTTGGGTGGATTTAGGTTGAGAGTGATAAGCATACAACTGTTGAAGGGGAGGTCCATCGATGGGGAGATTGGTGGATTTAATAATAAGGTAGTTATGAAGAGAAACATGATTAACGTCAAGGAGTTCCTAAAACTCCAAGCATCCACAAGGGATAATGGGAGGCCCAAAGGTCTCTAAGGAAGAGAGTAGATGGGGGTGTAGCTAGTCTAGAAGGAATAAAATGGTGGTAGATGAAAGGATTAGTTTCAACATGGGAATGGGTCTGGATCATAGGGGGCTCACTAGAAGGAGTCATAGAAATGATAGGTTGGGGAACCAAAGAGGAAGTGATCAAAGGAGTGGAAGAAACAATGGTAAGAGTGGATGTTTGTTGGGAAAAGATTGTTGGAGTGGGGATGTTGGATGAGGTAGTGTGTCCATTTTTCTAACTTGAGATCGAGTAAGAATGGGCATGAAACAAACAAACAAGAACTTATGTTGATTATTACTATGACAAGCAAAGTCATGCAAGTAAAAAAGTGTTAATTATCTTATTTATTTAGAAAAGTGTGAAGAAGAAAAATAAAGGCTCAAAGGGAACCTAAGAAATGGCGATCTAAGGATGGTTTCAAGATGTTTATCTTTGGCATCCTTAATATACCCGAAGGTATGAGGCAAAAATATCGATGACTACTTGTACATGGCTTGATATAGGGCCTACCCTGCACTTCACAAATTGCAACGATAAGGGTTTTGGACACTTGGTCAATATACCGATAGTCAAAAAAATTATAACATGGTAGAACATTGTGACGCCTTCCTTATTGGGTGATGAAATCCCAATAATTCCACCTAGTAGAAGATGTTTCAAATGTGTTAATTTCTTTTATGAGTTTGGATGTGTGTGAAAGAAGTGGATGCAATAGATTACCTCCTACTTAGACTATGTAGGCAAGCAAGAAAACATGAAGGTGTTCTTTTTAAGTCCCAAAGTGAAATGTGAAGTTCGATGAGAGCACAAAAACAAAGGAGGGAGAAAGATGCAAAAAGGAGAAAATAGGAAGAAAAATGAGGAATGCCTTGATAAATGATTTTTCCTTATTTTATTTTATTTTATTTTTATTTTCAAGCACATGTGTTATTGATCCAAGCAAGCAAATTCCACAAGGTACACAAACAAGAAAGTGCTACCTACGAGAGTTACTTAGAAAGAGAAAAATAGAAAGGAAAATGAAACTATCGATAATCGAAAGGACTCACCAAAGAAGAAGGGTGGTCCCATCGGGCATGCCAGAATGTTTGACGAGATTTCCGCTCATGTTTCAAGTTAATGGAAAGGATACAAGAAATCAGAAACTTAAAACTATGGGAGGGTTTAAGGCTATCTCTTGATGTGGATGATGGTGATGGTGAAGGTACGGGCACAAAAGATCCTCTTCATGGTGAACTTGATAACATGCAAAGCAAAGAAAAATAAACACAAAAATGATTAGTAAATAGGATGGTGTGTTTCTGACAAGGTCAATCCTGAGAAGTGATAACTTCCTAGGGATGGATGTCAACCCACTTTGATAAAATATGGATAAAGATGATAATGGATAAATGGGATACAAATGAGAATTTGAAACAAATGTTTAATATATGCTAAAGATGTTGAAATGTAAATATTGATAAACAAAACCAAACCTGGCTCAAGTTGATGAAGACCCAAAATGTGGTAAGGTCGATGGCGACCACCTCTACAGATATGATCAAGAAAAAGATAGAAAATAGACCTGAAACTTGCTTTGAGATGTTAAGTTTAATACTAAGATGGTGATGAACAGAGAGGATGCAACATAAGGCCTATCTCGATGGAGATACGATAGGGTTTACAATGATTGAGTCGATTGATAGTAACTTGGAGCAAGAAAATAAAATCTAGGCTATCGGGTAGATGGGTGGTAGAAACAAAGTCTTCGAATGATGGAGGAGCTTTGAGATAGAGACAAATGATGAGGTAAATAGAAAACAGGGTTAACATAGGTTGGGTTGGTGATGATGGGACAGTCAATGATGACCAAGGTAGGATTTGGGATTTTGATGAGTTAAATGGATGGGAAAAGGGATGGGGAGAGGACAAGAGGAAGGATGATGAAATGACGAAAGCTCAAGACATCCCTGTAAAACCCTGCAAGAGAGAGGTAATGAAACAATGGAATGATACTAAGCAAGCTTCAAATCTTTAATTCTCCATGGATGACATGCAAAGGATCCAAGAAAGCTCCAAATGGGTGATGACTGATCACAAAGGGAAGAGAGAGTAGACCAAGCTCACGAGATAGATCAAAACCCAAGATTTTTTGACCTTTTGAGAGGAGGGGTGGAGTTGTATTAATAGGGTCAATGGATCATGGCAAGGCACAATCCACTTGGATGGTGGAGGTGATGAGAATCTCAAAATGGAGGTCTTAAATGGGCTAAAATTGGGGATTTATCCGTTTTTGACGACTTAATGATGCATGGAAGGGAATAAATGGTGATGGGAGGATAATAGGGCATTAAATGGGTGTAAGGGGAATACTAGGAAAGTGGATAGGTTTTAGGGATAATTTAAATATAATCATAGGTGTATTAGGGAATATAAATAATGATATAATTAAAAATGGGATTAAGATATGATGATAGGAATTAAGAGGGTAAATTGGGTTTAAGAGGGAAATAGGTATGTTTGGGAGGAAAATATAAATTTGAATGGTAAGGGAGGTACAAATGTGCGCAAGGTGACAATAAAGGGGAGCGAACGTAGGATGGGGGAAAAGGTACTGAAAATAGGTGTCTACACTATTGTTGTCATGTATCACTTTTTTAACATTTCTTTGGACTTCTCTTTCTTTTTGGATTTTTGAGTTCTATTTCAAAAGTTCTCTTGATGTTTTTAGATTTATCCAAAGCACTCTTATGACTTCTAGTCCCTTCTTTTGTTATTTGTCAAGGTGTGCATGTCTCGTTGGTTTTGTCGGCTTTAAGGAGGAGTTAGAGATGTGTAATTCTCTCTTGAGGTAGTTATAGCTCAAACTAAAGTTTAGACATGGACAATAATTGTGGCATTATCATTTCAGAGTCGGGGGAGAACTAGCTTCTCCTTCCATCATAGGTGTTTTACCTTTGTCTACCATAGGTGAGTTTTTAGCAATGGTTGGGGTGTTCTCAACTTATTTCTCAATAACAAGAACAAAGGGTGACATAGATTGAAGGGGAGACACAGGTGGTGTCTTGAGTAGGGTTTGCATAATGGTCGTTGCTTCTTGTTCTTCCTGAGAAGGAACAACTTCAGTTGGTGTTTCATTGAGGGCTGAGCATGCCTAGAGGTCATAAGGCATTTCTTAGGTCATAAGGCATTTCTTAGTTCATTTTGAAGTGGAGGGCTCTTGCTCTAAGACCAATTCAGACTCTAGGGCACACTTCTTTTGAATTTCAACCATTTCTTAGGGCCATGCCTCTTCCTAACAAACTGATGTTTACAAATCAAATGTATTAGGCCTTGGAATTTTAGGTAGGAGGCACCCCAATGGAATTTCTCAGTGGCCGAGTAAACATAATCATACAAAAATTGAGGTAAATTTATTTTGTGTTGGGGTTTAATTTGGCCATGGCAAAGGTGTATCAAAATTCTCAACACAGGTCCCAAAATGATCTCATATTGTCCTTCACAAGTGAAATATTTGATTACCCATTTAACAACTTCTACCCAAGGCTCAGGAAGAGTATTTATTTTTATAAATTTTGATTTCCCCTTGTTGTCCAATACCAATTGTAATTTTTCATTTTTTCCAATTGAAAACCTTGTAATAATTTAAAAATACAATGACCTATTCGACTGATTGACCTTCCTCACGGTATCCTAGAAATATGACTAATTACAGTGGAACTGAATGTGATTTTCTTACCTTGTAAAATAGAGCACCCTTACTCCATGTTTTAAGTGAACTCCTCCATCCTTTTTGTGTTGAATTATTCATAAGAAAGCAACAAATCAAGCCATCTCACCTTTTCAAAGATTTCTATCGACCTTACATCGGCCAAGAGTTATGCTGAATTGGTTGGTTCATGCATTAGTCTCGGCCCAATGACTGGTGTGTAGAGTAGGTAAGTGAAAAATAAAGGGGAAAAATATTGGAAATACGATGTCTACTGAGAGACGAAAATAGGCACAAGAATGGAATGGGTAGCAGTACAGAGTGTAAGAGCAAAATTTGGAAAGTGACAGGGGAGACGAAATGGTTACAAATAAAACAACACAAATTGGGAAAGGTTTTTAAAAATCCCAAGGTGATAATGATAGTTATTGGGTACGTGTGGTGATTATTATGGAGGTGGATGACTAATTTGTGGAGCATGGGAATGTATTGGAAATGGAGAAGGTAATCAATTTACACGAGTACAATAATGAGCAGTTCATAAATTAAAACTTTTCAACATTTAAGAAGGGAATAATTGTGCATACCTCATTAAATTTACTTGTCACATCATTGGCCACCATCTCAATGTTGATTTGATCCTCCATGCACACATTTTCCTTCATTTATTACCCGCATGATCTAGGGGTGGTGACTGCCATTGTTGGTTTTATTACCACCGAATTTATTATTTTTAAAAAAATTCTCTTCTTTTTTTTTCTTTTTTAGAGGTAGTGGCCGCCATTACTAGTTTTCATCCAATGCCTCAGAGGATGATGACCATCATTTCTAGTTTTCAGTCATATCCTCTTTATTCTCTAATGAAAAATAGATCAGTTTTGAATTGTGTTGGACAAAGAGACTTTGTCCAAACAATTCAGAGCTAAATCTTCTTGAAGTTCCTTCTGAAATTCCTCTTTGGATGTTGGTTTATGGTACAACCTCAATCTATGTCCATTAACCAACATTACTTTCTTCTCACCATTAATTGGAATCAGTTAGATTGTCCCATTGTTGAATACTTGTTCAATTTGATATGGGCCCATCCACCTTGTCATAACTTTCCTTTGAAATCCTTGTATTTTGAATCAAATAATAGAGCCCAATCCCCTTCTTGGAATTTTCTTGGCTTAATGTGTTTGTCATGTCATACCTGCCTTTGATGTTGGATGATTTCAATCTAATGCAATGCTTGAAGTCTCATCTCATCCAACTCATTTAGTTGAACAATCATTGCTTATTGTGCCTTTGATAATTCAATTCCCACCTCTGCAGTTGTTCTTAAGGTTTTAATCTCAAACTTTATGGGAAGAATGGGATTCTTTCCATAAACCAACTCATAAGGAGTAAATCATGTGGTTTTTTTCCAAGTAGTATTGTAGGCCCATACTACTTCAGGTAGTTTTTGAACCCAATTTTTCCTTGAGATATCCATTATTTTTGTTAGGATATTCTCAATTCTCTGTTAGTAACCTCCACTTGCCCATTGGACTGTAGATGGTATGGTGATGAATTATTGTGCTTCAGTTGGTATGTTGTCAGTGGAATTGATTACTCCTGACATGAAGCGTAGTCCTTGATCAAACAATAGATCCACGGTGCTCCAAATCTCTGAAAAATATGCTCATATAAGAAATTTGTAACTTTCTCATCTCTTGCATATTGTAGTGTTTGCACCTCAGCCCATTTAGTGACATAGTCTATACAAACTAGAATGTATTCCTTCCCTTGAGAATTTGGGTCGATTGGTCCAATGAAATCCAATCCCCACTTCTCAAATGGTTTCAAGACAACTTGAGGTTGGAGTGGCATCTCATATGTAAATGTTGGTTTCCCCATATGTTGGCATTGATCACATATCCACACATAATTTTTGACATCCTTAAATAAGGAATGCCAATAGTAACCAACTCTTAGAACTTTTTGAATGGTCCTTTAAACTAAATAATGTACTCTTGATGGCTCATCATGACATGCTCTAAGTATGTAAAATACTTCATTCTTAGCTACACACCTACGTAAAACATGGTTAGGTCCACATTTGAAAAGAATTCCCTTTAATCATATATACATCACACTTTGTTTAATTTCTTTCTTTCTTTACTTTTGTCTAAAAAAGGTTGGGAACTTCCCTATAGCCAAGTAATTAGCTCAATCTACATACTAAGGAGAGGTAGTAGAAATTACAAACAGATGTTCATCTGGAAAATCATCATTGACTTGCTCTTCCTATTTTGAAGTGGTAAGTCTTGAAATAAAATCAACTACCACATTTGATTTCCCTGACTTGTTAATGATTTTAATATTAAATTCTTACAGTAACAACAACCACCTTACAATCCTGCCATGCGCTAAAGGTTTGTTCATTAGATACTTGATAACAGAATGGTCAGTGTGAACACTCGGTTCATATCTTGTGATATAATGACAAAACTTGTTGATTCTATATACAACTATAAGAAATTCCTTCTCCATTGTGGTGTAATTCCTTTCAATAGGGGAGATGTTTTTACTAATGTAGTAAATAACATACATAGGCTCTCCTTCCTCTTGTTATTCAAGGACAACACCTACTACCTCGTTGGAGGCATCTGTTTGTATATGGGAGGGAAACTTCCAATTCAGACCTCTCAATACTGGTGTGTTTATCAATTTATCTTTGATAACATCACAAACTTAATGACATGCCTCTGTCTATTCAAATTCAAAATATTTAGTTAGGAGAGAAAATAATGGAGAAGATATCTTGCTAAAGTCTGAGATAAACCTTTGATAGTAATCGACATGGTCAAGAAAGCTTCTTACCTCTGTTTGGTTTGTGGGAGATGGGAGTTTTATAATGATACTGACCTTGTCTAGGTCTACCTTGATTCCCTCAACTAAAACATGATTACCCAAAAATATCCCTTGTTCCATCGTAAATATACTATTTTCATGGTTTAAGGATAATTGATGTTTTTCACACCGAGAAACGACTTTATCTAAATTATCAACTGCCTCTTGGAATGTTGTTCCATAAAATGTGAAGTCATCCATGTAAATCTCTACAAAGTCATGGGTGAGATCAGAAAAAATTACCAACATGGCTCTTTGAAAAGTGGCTAGAGCATTGCATAAACCAAAAGGTAACACCATACAAGCAAATTTTCCCCATGGGCAGGTGAAAGTTGTTTTGTCTTGATCCTCAGTGCTCTTTTGCTTTATTTGATTGTACCGTTGAATCCATCAAGGAATGAAAAGTACATTTTTCCCAGATAAATTGTCTAAGACTTGATCAATAAAAGGTAATGGAAAATAATCCCGATGAGTTGCCTTATTTAATTCTCTATAATCCACAAAAACTCTCCATTTCCCATTCTTTTTAGGAACTATAACTAATGGAGAAACCCATTGGCTATCTGAAATTGGATAAATGAATCCCACCCTGAGAAGTTTTTCAATTTCAATTTTTACAATGTCTCTTAAGGTAGGGTTTATCCTTCTTTGGGGTTGTCTGATTGGTCTGGAATCAGTAGTGTAGATATGGTGTGTACAAATACTAGGATGAATACCCTTCATATTGCTATATTCCCAAGCAAAGCTTAAGGATGAGAGCATAAGAGTTTAAACAAGGTATTCTCTTCCTGACTAGTCAGCCAACTATTGATTGACAATGTTTTCCCTAGGAAAATAGGTAGTTGTTTGGTATCTGGATGAAGAGAATATATAATAGGGTACTCTCTTAGCAATGCATTCAATGGACACATGTGTGGAAGTAATCTATGAACAATAGTCTTTGTTTTGAAAAATGGACTCAGTCAAATTTATATTCCGTGTAAAAGTGTACATGATAGGATGGTTGTTTTCATCCATAAAATCATCTCTTATTTCAATTAGTTGAGGCACAGGAGTAGAAATAACCCCAACGCAAGACTCGGGCACAAGACTTATACTTTTCCTAGTGCAAGAATCATGGTCACCATTTTATATTTGGTCTGAGTGTTCTTTAATTATGACCATGGCCAAATAAGAGATGATGTCTTTTGAATCATCTGAATTGTCCTTACACCATTGTTTATTGTCTGTAGCAAAAGGTTTTGTGGCAGGGTAAATTGATAAGTTTTTGAATCTTGTCCATTTGTAATCACCATATTCCTTATTCTACAATCAATGAGGGTGACAGTTGTGGCTAACCAAGGGCGTTCTAGGATTAAAGGGTATCCAATCTTTCTATTATTCATTTTTATGATCATGAAGTCTATCGAATAATCCCAAGATTCAACGGTGATAGTAAAATCTTCTATAATTACCTTTGGCTTGTTTATAGATAGATATGCCATTTGTAAGACTATGGAGGTTGATTATGGTTCAAGAAGTGATAGTGTGGACAAGGTATCCGTGGTCATCACATTGATAACAACTCCTAGGTCAATTAGGATGTTTGGAATTTGGACATCTCCTATGTAAACTATAACAATAAGACTTCAAGGTCTTCCTATTTAGGAGGGGTCATATTCCCTTCCAAAATACTAGCAAGTTTCCCATAACATGGATGGTTTTAGGATGATGCTTTCTTCTTCCTAGAGTATTAAAACAAAGCTATTTGATAGTTTTGTTTAATTCAATAAATTACTTAAGATCTTGCAACAAGGGAATCCCAATACTCAATTTTCGTAGTCCCAAAATTAACTTTGAATTTGGTTGTTTAGGAACTATAGTGTTGTGTTTTTCCAAGGTTTGGATGGAAAGGAATGTCAATGTTTGGTTGAGGTGTTTCTTTAAGAATAAGAATGGGCTACGTTTCTTTTGGATTTTCTATATCTTCAAGGATTTATTCTATCACAGGAGATGAAGGTTTTGAGGTAACCTTCCTGAATGTAACAAGATATTCTTACAATCCATAGAGTTTACTATGGGATTTTTATCTGATTCCATAATGTACACTATGTTACCCTGCCTCACATTTTGGGGTTTGTGCCTTTGGTATTTACTTTGGGTAGGTTGATCGGATGGGGTAGTATTTACATGTCTAGTTAACAAGGCTTGATGACCTTGGGGTCTTATTTGATTGTAATATTGCTACCTAGATCCTTGAGGTACATTCCACTATTGTTTGTACTGAGGATTAAACTGTTGAAATGGTGGAATGTTTGGATATGGAGCCCAAGGTTAATGATAGTAATTTGGTGGTGCATTCCACTGTGGCCTCCACTCTTTCGGGGCTTGTTGAGCCTAAGTTTGGGGATATGGCCATGGTGTATTCCATTGATTTGGGACCCATTGTGATTTTGGCATGTAGGATTGATTTTGGTTGGACTGAAAATTTCCTCCTTGTCTATGAGCCATATAGTTCAACTCAGCTTCATCTTGTGTGTTCTGTTTTAGATGGTTCTTCAACAAGGGAAGCAACCCACATTGGTTTATGGCAGGATTTAGTTCACAAAGAAGACATATGTTTTTCTTATCTAAGGGGAAGTCCTTAAGCCCATGTTTATCTCTACATCTTAGGTAGTAGATAAACAAAGGCTATGTATTCTGGCTTTCTCCTATCCATAGTTGTATTGAGTTGAACTAAGAGGTTTGTTATCAAATTTGTAATCTCTTCCCTTAGTTTGGATATATCGCCATTGGCCATTTTTCCTTTCTATCTACAAAAGTTGGGGCAAGTTTGGGAGTAATTCCTATAGAGGTCAATGATTTCTATAAATTCTAGTTTGTTCATGTCTCCCTTTCCCATAAGATTGAAGGCTTATTGAGTGTCTTCATCTAATCCTTTGAGGAATAATTTTTTGAGAAGATTAATATCCAGATCAGTACCACACCTCTGTGAAGGAAGAGGAACCGATCAAGATAATCCTCCACACTCTCATCTTCCTTTTGTTGAATTCTAAAAAGTTCTTCCTTCCTGTCCCGGACTCTGCAGTAGTCTTGATATTTGTCTAAATTTTTTTTTCCATCTCCTACCAACTATGGATGGAGTTAGGGGTTAAGCCCATGAACCATCTCATAGTTGTGTCTTTTAAAGTGGAGGGAAATAACTTGAGCTTATGGGAATCGGAAGTGTAATCATAAGTTTGGCACAAAACCTTGAATTCAAAAAGGAATTGGTTAGGATCTTCTGAGACTAATCCTCGAAAGGTTGGTAAAATTGAGGGGGATATATTTTTCATAAGAGCTTGATCGTTAGGATCTAGTTGTATGGGATAGGTAAATGTTCTTCCAATTAGAGGGTTTTCATTTTCTGCGTCGTTTGGGTTCTCTACTTCATTAGACATCCTTCCTTTGTCAACAAGTTATTCCATAGGTGGTTTTCGGGGTTTTGAAAATTTATTCTCGATAAATCTACCTTTACGGTCATTAGGTCTAAACATAAAATCCTATCATATTGAAGACAATTCCCTAACTTTCAACGCTTAACATGATTGTTTGTGTTCCAAATACTCCAAATCACAAAAGATTCTTGTTTTCACTACACGGTCTTTTGAATTAAAAAGAAAGATTTATGGAAATAAAATTTATGAATGGAAACTTACCAAAAACTATGCAACACTTCTAGCTAGCACCTTAATCTTTGATAACACCTTGAATTCCCTGGCAACGACGCCAAAAAGTGAGGAGCGTCGTTGATACTTGTACTTTAGTTATATTATATTTGTTAGTCCAGGGCGGTGTCCATGGTTGTTTGCAACAAAGGGAACAATCAAGATTGTTCTCAGCACTTACTTAATAACAGAATTATCTGAATAATATACTAACTGCAATTAGGAAATGGAATGTATTAGAAGTAAAATAATATTAAAGACAAAATTAAAGGTACAAAAAACAATTCAATGCTAGAATTTTAAATGAATGCAAAATGACAGAAAGGAAATAACAATAATCATCCCTTCTCATTGGGGAGGAGTGGCCCTTATTCCTTCCCTTCGATCAAGTTCAACGTTGAAAGTTACACAACAAAGTTTTCCCTTGAATATGTAATTTTATTGAAAGAATTGCTTTTACAATAATCAACTAACTGAACCAAACTTTTAATCTTAATACATTAGCTCTTTTATACTAGAGCAGTCCTTGTCCCTTTAGGAGAGAACTAGTTTATTCGCAATTAATAACATCTACTTAACTAAATGATGCCTAAAATAATCAATAACTATTCTAAGAATTACAGTTATGGAAGGAGTAATCTATGCAATGTTTGAATCAAACTAATCTTGTTAACTACAGATGAGGCCTGTAATTGACTCCTTTGAGAGAGTCAATCGGTGTTGGAAGATATTGCAGATCTTGGATTGATTCTAGAGAATTGTGGTGATCATAAATCCACAAGTGTTCGTCTACATCACATCTTCAAGAAATTGAAGTTAAACTGTAAGTTTCTAGACCTCATAATCTGCATGAAGGTAGGTTGAGGTAGTAACACACATTTCATGCTCATGTCATTGTGTTAACTAATGTGCCAGTTGTATCAACTCATAGTTCAGCCATCCAAGCTATTTATCTCCTTTGTGTAAGTTCCTTATCTCAAGGAAGTTTGAATTAGTGATTTGGATGAGTCCTTCACTAATGCAAAGGCGAGTCCTACACCATTGCACCAACGAAGTCTTCATATTACGTAATTAACTCCTATATGACTCAACACATGATTTTCTAAATATATTGTTAACACTCATAAAAGGGTTAATTTAAGCCATATTTGAAGAAACAATAACAAGATAATGCACAACATTTTCTTCCAAAACATTGTAAAGTATTAATTATAAACCGACAATATTAT
Organism: Taxus wallichiana var. yunnanensis; assembly: GCA_018340775.1. Taxonomy (NCBI): domain Eukaryota; kingdom Viridiplantae; phylum Streptophyta; class Pinopsida; order Cupressales; family Taxaceae; genus Taxus; species Taxus wallichiana. Next base: position 591,276,948 of record CM031238.1, on the reverse strand, counting down.
ACATCATGCAACATGATATCAAAATAATACATGGTTTCACATGGGTAAAAACTTGACAAAATAGGGGTTCATCAGCCTTAAGAAGATGAAAAACCTAAAGAATGATTTATAATTGAAAGCAAAACCGATGATTGAGAAGGGGAGGGATCGTATACGTCATCCAGACCGGATGCCACATCTGGACCATTCTCTATTATTTTAAACAAGAGAGAGAAATATCTAAATTCAAAGTTATATCATGAATATTAGATGTTTTATGCTACTTCGATGAGATAACATTTCCATAATTGATGAAAGAACATAGTGTAAAGATAAAAGAATTGCGAATGGCTAGAGAGATCAAGAGAATGAATTTAAAATGTGAGCATTTTTCTTAACAAGGATATAAGGCCAAACTTGACATTAAACAAGGACAAGTTACCAAATGTTAGTATCTATAGATGGTTACTTGAGTTTTAACGTCCACGTGGGTAAAATTGCCTCTTTCTACAAACCAGCGGTTGTGAAACCACCGGGGTGGTTAATTAACCATTGATTAATGCGAGACTAATAAGTTTGAAACTTCCACTGTTTAAACCAATGGTTTTTTCATTTACTTAAAAAGGTTCAATTTTTCCTAGTTAAATGAATGAAACCTCCTATATTTGATGCTATCGTAGTGTTGAAGTCTTGGGGATATTTCTTAGCTTTTTTATGATCATATTTAATACACATGTTGTGTAGTACCTAAATTTGTACCAAAGGCACTTGGAAACAATCAATTAGCATTTATCCTAGCCTTTTCCAATTTACACATTAATTGACTTAACCCTACATGCATTTCATTCAACTTCCTCTAGCTAAATCCACTAAGTCAATAGTTTTCACTCGGTTTTATCTCAACAAAAATATTCATAATATATACATAACATGTATTTGGACTCATGGAAAATCATCTCCACTTTTAGATTATCATATCATAAGTAAGGGAAAAATCAATTGATGGTTATGACCCTAGGTGATGTGTTTGTCCTAAGCACTTCTAATAATCAATTGTTCAAATGCACAAGTTACCTTATTCACTTAAGGTCAATCAAGAAGGAAAAATCATTCTCGTGAGTTAGATATAAAATCACATACACTCTACTCATTAGGGGACCTTTTAAATATTTGCCTACCTAGGGGATATCACGGTCAAACATTCTCAAGAGGGGATGTAATTACAATATCACCCCTTAAAGAAAATCAACAAGTTATCAAGTTTGAATACATCTAATGTTGTTTCCTTATTACACCCAAATTATAATTTATAACCCTAATTAAGATTGAAATATTAAAAACTACCGTATAACCATATTAATAGATAAATGCTCCAACATTCAAATCTAATATTACATGTAAAATGATATTGATAAGGTGTTTTCAATTAGGGCACATGCTAAATATAATAGAACATGAGAAGATGAGTGCACTTATCTTTTTAGTTTCTTCACACACCGATATGGACTTAAAACTATGTCTTTGAGGTTGTGATAAGGTTGGATATCCTTTCGTCTCGAAACAAAGTGTTAAAACCTTATCGGACACAAGTGAAAAACTAGAAACTAGAGTGTAATACTTCCATCATAATTCGTACTCTTGTTTGACATTGTTACGAGTTTCCATGTTGATCACAATCACTTTGTATTTTTCTTTAGCTACTTCTTTTACTTTCACTTCTTCCAAAATACTCATGTATGTTATTGTAATGACTAAAATTGTAGTTTCATGTACTATGAATCAAATAAACATTAGATAAAAAAATGACAGTGAGGTGGAATTGGATTACCCTTGGTTCACAACCCCTTATTGATTCTAACTAATCATTTCATTATATTTCCTAAACAAGAGATTCAAACTGTATGTAGTTCTCCTAGTGCTTGGCAAGACTTAATGCAAGTCTAGAATTTATCCCCATATGTTTTCCCTAGTTCATCAATACCAATAACTAGATTAGCTAGATATAATAGAGATTTATCCATGTGAATGTTGAATATAGTGTGGAAGCAGAGTTCTTATATATCGATATTCATTAGATTAAAAACCCCTTGAAGTGTTGTTTAGTGTATAAATATCTCGATAGTGCTTTATTTTTCATTGAAATGATTTTAACATGGCTTGGTCTATTCTTATCCTAGTTTAAAGTTATTTAAACTTTTATAGAGGATGTTCCTAATGTTTTCTATTGATTTAGGGAAGATTAGGGAAACTTTTCACAATACTTGATAAATATTTGATAAGGGAGCTCTTGAGAATGTTAGGTTTGTCTAATTTACTTTTATACTTTTCCATGAGAAGTGATTTTGCACTAAGGTCGAATAGGAAGTGTAAATAAAATAAACATAATAATTTTTAACCGTTAGGCCATTGTGCATATAAGCATCAAACAGAGACATAATTGTATAATGATTTTTTCCAACCTGAACATTGAGTGTCTAGGGAAGTGGAAGATTGTATGTGGGAATTGGGAGAAGTCCGATAGGATATATAATATGCATAAAAGCCATGAGGTCAATCTTGTAGGTGTTTGATCGGTATAGTAGGATAATAAGAAGTATTTATAAGACTTAAAAGAGAGTGAAATAATGTGTTTAAGCTTAATTTATGCACACAAGTCATGATTAAGGGATATTAGCCAAAATAATATTTTCAAGTACTCAATTACCAAACTTGTGTGTTTACATTTGCCCCTTTTGAAGGTAATAAATGATTTTTTAATCTTTAAAAGAAAAGTACTATAGTGCGTAAACACACTTTGTATTTTCTTGATTGCTTGATTGTTGGATTGTTTAAATGGCGATAAGATTCCCCCAAGAGTGAAACCTACAACATAAAATCACATCAATGTATATTTCATGAAAAATTACGGTTTAAATTCAAATATATCAAAGTTGAATTTAAAACATAAAATTGAAAGGAAGGCATACACCCATATGTGTAGGACCAACTCTCCCTTGAAAATGTAAAAGATCATACCCCCTTGTCAAGACATATGGAGATGGATATTGTAGCACAAACCATGGAGGATTTGGATGCAAAAAATTGAAAGAGTTGGCAAGAAACATATCAAAAATTGTGCACCACGATGGAGTTACACTCTAAAGGAAACATAATAGCTCTAACAGTGTAATCACAAGGAGGAATCGATTAATCAATGTAACAACTTGCATAATAGAACAAAGCTTGCACATAGAGAAAAGACATCGAGTGTCTTGGCATACTCATAAATGTCAAATGAAGGGATACATATAGGGTCTTTGAGTAACCCTAGTGCATTAAACACAAGCAAACCCTAAACCTAACCTAAACCTAACCCATGTGAGATGACCCTCCATATGTGTGTGGAGGACATATAGGATCCCACACACCAACACCCCCCCTTCATCGAAGCTGGGGTAACAACTATGATGAGTCAAACAGAAAAAGAAGACACTCTAAACAACTAAGAAAGATGTGTCAATGGGGCCCGACAACTAAAGGCCACGATAAGGTGTCCATCTATAATCAACATATTCCTAGAAGAATAAGAAGAGAAATGGGTCTCGACATAAATCCTAATGAGGTACCCATGCACAAAAAAAAAAGAAGTCCCAAGTAGTGAAGGAAAACCCAGTGGGAAAAACATCCACCACAAGAGAAAAAAATACTCTCTAATCTAAGAAAGATTCCAAAGATGGGTCCTGGCCATAGAATAGCCTGTAAAGGTACCCATGTACAAAAGGGAAATCTCTCGAAAAGATGAAAAGAGAGTAGAAGAGGGAGACGAGATGGATACGAAAGATGCCATAGATGGATCTGAACTCTGCAACTCTAAGAAGTCTCCCAGAAGAATGTCGATGATGAGATCCTCTGCCTCTGGACTGAAGAAGATCCATCCACACCGAACTATGTGTCTGCCCTTAGGAAGGACAAAAAATATGTGTTGGAAATCTGCCCACTCCACGAAGGAAACCGAAGGCAATATAGCACGAAGAACTCTGAGTCTGGTCCATGAAAGTGTGACATAGGTCTAGCAAGTGAGTGCGAAGGAGCTGAAGGTAATGTCATGAGTGCATAAACTGCAGAGTATGAAGGGTGAACACCTATAGAAAGGATGTCCAACTGATGTGAAGGTAATAAAACATCCCCACGATAGAAAATGGAGCCATAAAAAAGGGTGTATCAATGAAAGTATCCAAAAAAAAGTGGAAGTGGTAAGAGTCCTAGAAGGGGCACTCCCAACAACGGAGATGATGAACTCCTCTGAAATACTTATAGATGGATGATGAACCTGAAGTACATCACAAGTGTACTATATAGGAGACTGCTCAATATCTAATGAGATGTGGGATGTGTCAACACTCTTTGGAATAGTGAGAGAAGGAGGAGAAGAGTCCTTTATAGTACTCTCGACATCATAACTGGGTGCACAATCGTCGTCATCGAAGAAGAACCAAACAAGTCTCTGTATCGGTGGAACTATCATCACATGAAGAAATAGAGGAGACAATCTGAATCGGAAGCGAGAGGTGAAGAAAGAGTGGGGTCCAACGAAATCTGAGTGAGTATGTCTCATATCCAAAGTATCTCTAACTAAATCTCCAACACTTTGAAAAGTTTTCCTAGTCCAAAGACAACCAAGAGAATCAAGCTTAGAGTCGAAGATTCTTCACTCGAGTGAGAAGGGACATAGTCCTCATCATCACTACTTGTCAGAATCGGAAGACTCAAAAGTCGAGGGTCATGAAGAGGAGCACACTCAACAACATCATCATCTAAGGAGTCAGAGTCTGAATTAGAGAGCTGAAGAACCTCAGTAGGTAGAGAAGTAGAAGTTGAATAGGACTTAACACTTCTCTCAATATCAAGCAATGAAGTGGGTGTCAAATCAAAAGTAAAGTGGGAAAAGGTATACAACCGTGAATGGTGATCTGCCTTTCCCTCAGCCACTGTAGTATCATTATTAAGCTCACGAATAATCACCGAGTTAGGACCAAATTCCACTCGCATTCCTTCACCAAGGTGAGTAATTTGGTAAATCAATAAGAGATTGGTAGAGAGATCAGGAACACTCAACACTTAGTTAAATGTCCCCCATCTATCTCTCTCTTGATCCACTACTAGAAATCGACACTTTCGTCTTTATCATCCAACATGATTTGGGACATATCACAAGGTTCGATGTTGGAGAAATCAACATGTGAAGAATCCATGTGGTGTGAGGCACCAAAATCTATAATCCACGTTAATGAAGGAGCAACTCAAGCTATAAGGGCCTTCCCTTTCTTCTTATCAGATTTAGACTCTCTTGTAGTAGAAGACTCGGCCTTTGGAGCATTTTGTTTGATAGACTCAGGAACACCTATTTGATTTTTCTCAAGTAAATGAGTAAGGTGATCAATTTTTTTTCTCATACATAGATGCTCTTTATGACCAGATTTCTTGCAATAGGAACACAAAAACTTGTCTTTCTTTGCTCTAGGCTCAGAAGTCGAAGCGTTTGTGTTAAATTTAGTTTTGGTCTTGGTTTCCTTCTTAGGTTGATCCTTTTCTCTATCTCATTATCGGTCTTCTTTTCCTTACTAGTACTTGCTACTAAGGGCATGTGACTTGGACTTTAGAGACCCCATTTGAATGAGTTTATCCTATTCTTGAATGAGTTGGGATGAAAAATAGTCAAAGGAGGGCATATTCCAATCCTTTGCCCAAGGTAACTTTCGCATGACATAAAATTTGACACAAAGACAGAATATTCAACACCTAACTTAGAGAGAATCGACAAGATCAATTGAGAATCTTTCTTCTCTACTTGACATTCTTTTAACAACAATCTAGTGTGGACAAACTTAGAGAAGAATTCTTGTAGGTTTTCAAAATCACTAGGATTTAACCCTAGTATTTCATTTTCCAACTCATGCGCTCTCATGTCATCTTGTTGTCCAAACATTCCATCTAACATTTTCCACACAGAATTAGGTGTTTCAGATGACTCAATGTGGAAGAGCAAGTAAGGAGAAATGGACATGCAAAGAAGACCTAAAGCTTCATCACTACAGTTTAACCACTTAGATTTTTCAAGGTCATTGTCTGGTTCAGTCTCAGTTCCCATGGTGATGCGAATAACCCTTTACCCCTTAGTTTCATAATTATTTTTGATCTCCATTTGAAGAAGTTGAATGGCGTAAGCAAAGGAATTGAAAGTGCATCCATAATGAAGAGAGAGAAAGAATGTAGAAAAGAAACAAAAGAATCACAACCACCCAGGACAATATAATAACCCCTACTTTCAGCACTTTATAGTTTAGTGCGTTGAATACAATCGGGTCCGAGCGTGCATCTTGAAACACTTGGTAACTTGCCTTGCAATCAGCGTAATAATGCGCAAGAGAGGATACCACAATTGTGTTTCGTGGAGCGTAAGCAAAGTGACACCGTACATAAGCACAATTGTAAAAAACTAGGAAGGAGGTGAAATCAAATCCTGGTTGTGAGAAAAAGCATCTCACGTCGCAAAGGATACCGCTTTGCTGCTGGCTTGATGTGAGATGTGCTCACTAGTCACAAGCAATAATAAGGGTAAAATACAATGTTTAAATGAACTCAAGATGAGTCAGAGACTTCGGAATCTTTGAAAAAGCATCACGGAAGACAAATAGGCGCTCGAAGTGTTACTGCACACTTGAGCGCATGATTAGTAAAATTTTTTGACAATAACGCTTAAAAATTATCATTTAGAAATGTCCAGTTTAGCTAATTTTAGAGCTTTTGGAGTTTTAAAAAAATGATTAAAAACGTTAATTTAAAAGATGATTTTAAAAATATTTACTAATCGAAAAAGAAGGTTAGATTTGAAATTAATAAAACTAGATTTAATTTAATTAAATCTAATTAATTTCAAATAATAAAAAACTAATTAAGATTTAATTAAATCCTAATTAAATATTTTAAATACTCCCTTTTAAAAAAAATTCAAATTGAATGGTTTCCCACTACAATTTGAAAATTTATCGTTAATCTTGCCTTAAATAAATTTAAATGCCCACTTTATAAAAATCCCACCAAAAAATTTTTTTTTAAAAAACTTACCAATTTGAGGTGGGAGGATCCCGAGTTGGGTGGAGACCATGGGAGGATCCCGAGTTGGGCTCGGCAGTTGAGGAAGAGCATGGATCTTGGTGTGGATCGCGGGTTGAAGCCTGAGGATGTTGGGTAGTGAGCGGGAGAAGCCGTTGGGAAAGATGGCACAATGGGGAATGAGCCAAAGTTGGCTCCAACAAGAACACAAACACAGGAGACTCCAATAGGAGGGAAAGCATGACTCGGCCACGCAGGGGAGGGGCTCCAATGGAGATGTAGGTGAGGAGGCGAGTAGGGAGCTTGCGAGCGGTGTGATAGGGAAACTAGAGCTCGGGGAAGCAAAAACACGGCTCGCTCAAAATGATGATTCACGGAAGAAGAAACAACTCGTTTGCAGGTTTGAACACGAGTAAAGATCTTGGTTGAGAGGTGTTGGGATCCCGAGAGAGAACACGAGCTAGGCCATAGTGAAAAAAATGACTTGGCCAGAGTGCAAAAAACACACCCACACGACTCGCCCAAAAAAAATGACTGCAAAACACCAAAGCAACTCACAAAGAAGAGCTCGAAGGAGACTCGGGTGAGTTGAAAACATGTTATGCATGAGCCAGGGGAGCTCGAAGAGGAGCTTGGTAAGGTTGCAGGAGCTCGGTGGAGGAGAGAGCTCGTGGCGAGTTGAATGAGCTTGGTGGAGAGTAGTGCACCAAAAATACCAAACTTCAACCAAAAATTTGAACTTGAATCTCTGCAAAACCAACATGCAAACATAGAAGAGAGACCGAAAGATAGAGATCTAAAAAGAAATTCTAGTTTGATAAAAATTAAAAAACCCATAAAAATAACTTTTTTTAAGCTGATCTCCAAATATAGCTACAACTAACTAAATTTAGTTGTAAAACCCCTAAAAACTCGAGGAGATCTGCACATGCACGAAGAACACAACAAAACCGAAAACTTTCCAAGAGCAACTTGTTAAGAACGTTAGCAATCAATTTCCAGAATATGATGATCAAAAAACTTGCAGGAGGAGTAAAAAATAACGAAACCAAGAGTAATCACAACTTAGATGGCGAATGCATGTTTACCCGATCTAAGCTCTGATACCATGAAAGAGTTAGTGAGAATCATATCGAAAACTATGCACCATGATGGAGTTGCACTCTGAAGGAAACATAATAGCTCAACATAATCACAAGGAGGAATCGATCAATCAATGAAAGAACTTACATAACAAAACAAATCTTGCACATAAAGAAAAGACATCAAAGTGTCTTGGCATACTCATAAATGTCAAATGCGGGGATACATATAGGGTCTTTGAGTAACCCTAGTGCATGACACATAAGAAAACCCTAAACATAACCCTAAATCTAACCCATTCGAGATGACCCTCCATATGGGAGTGGATGACATATAGGATCCCACACATCAACAAAAATGCAAGAGAGTTAGGGGATGCATAATACCCAACACATACACTTGTTGAAAATTAAATTTGGTAATTAATCACTTGATAATGTTGATAATGGCTTAATCCTAAATCATGACTCATGCACATGTTACGAGTCTAATTATTATATCCCTAGTCTGTTGCAATATTTTTTACCTCTATTACACTTCTCAATCACTCTGTAGACACTAAATCACGCACTTGGGTGCATTTCTAGGTCATAGTCACATACTACTATTCATATGATTCCTAAGAGAGAAAAGTACTAATTAACCACTGCCTTTGGCCTCTTTGCTTGTTTTCACTTTTCCCTTTTAGTCTTACACACCTCCTTGCCTAGTTTAACCTTTGACACTTAAGTTTTCTCGAGTCTGGACACCGGCGCCTTGCCAAAACGCCAATGTTAAATGCCCCCTGTTCCCTTTGGGTTCCCGACCTCTTTGTACTTTGCTCGCCTCTTTTGAGTATTTTCTTTCCATTTGAGAATATTATTTTATTAGTGGATGGCCTTTTAGTGGTTAATTACGAAATTCAAGCAAGGAATCATATAAATATAAAGATATGTGAGCATGATAAAAGACCAAACACTAAGCATTTTCTATCACCTTTGAGGTTGCATCCAAGATCATTCTAAGAGCATTCAAACATCCATCTAGCTTCACATAAGGGACAAGGTCTGTTGTTTCTCCATAAACACATGGGAGGGGAAGTTCATTTTTCTATGCACACATCTATCTACATTTTCTACATCTAGCTATTGCTCGTTATCAAGTGTGACGTGCACAAGATCCACCTAGGGCACAATTATTCATACACACACATAAATACATTAGGTCTAAGATGTAGTGCAACGCTCAGTCGTAAGTTCACTTTGTTGATAGTTAAGGACAATCTGATCCCTCATTTTGCATCTTTCTTTTTAAAGATTTGATGTGTTTTGGGATTTTGCAGGTGCTCTTTCTTCTTGCAGGTTTCAGGTGAACAACACCGAAGTACAATGACACACAAATGATTAAAGGAGAACATTATTGAAAATATCGCAACCTTGTGAAACTAGTTTTGAGTAAGCGAGCAGTCACAGGCACCCATAAGAGGTCGAGTAATGCCCCCGACCTAGTCCAGTGCCTAGTCAGGATGATCCTACTGTGGTCGCATAATTTTTTAGCGTCGGTGCATGACCCTTCCCTCCTCTTGTTCATCGGTTCATCATCTCTGCAAAGTCTAGGATTAATTACAAAATTAGCTAAGTATTATATCATTTTATTTGCAGTTAGGGTTTCATATTGTCTACCTTACTTACTTGGGTCGATTATATACTTCACTTGTCTATCTTCAACGTTGTTACATATTTATATTAACATTTATTTATTTCAATATTTTCTTAATCACACTCATAGAACAAATTACATAAGTCTAAAGTAGTTGGCCAATCATAGTTTGTATGCACAAATATTTTCGGCACTACATACCCTTTATGGACAAACAATCAAATAGGGACCAAATCGATAAGCGGTTTGGTTGAAGCTGTAGTGTCATCCCAACCCCTCTAATGGTCATTTTCTCAATTTGATATCTTTTTGTTTTATTTATTTCATAACTAGTTGAGCGTGTACAAGTGAATTAATTAATTAACATTAACCATACACATTCAAAATAAAGACTTAATAATTGCAATTATGCTAACATTATATGATGATTGCTTAAAAACACAAAAGGATAAGAACATAGTAACACATATTAGTACAAGGCCAATCTAGGTGTGCAAATAGGGAGAAAAAAGTGTTATAGATTTGGAAATGCTTTGTCTTTGATTACGGAACTAGAAACTACCCAGCGTAAGACCGTACAATTACGATATTGTATTGAATGATTATGCATGGCCCTAACTTCTTATGTATGGTCTTATACCTGTGTAAATTGGGGTTTTGTAAATTTTCATACCCTTCATTTACTTGGAAATGAGCTTCGTTATCTATCATTATGGCTTAAAAACTCGGCATCACCTATAATAATTTGGAACAAGTAGAAAGCCTAGATACCCAACACAATTCTAGTGTGATAGAGTATATTTTAGATGCTTAGATTATCCATTTGTGCCCTTAAAGACATTTGAGAATGCTCGGAGTGACTTTCTCTTGCTAAGACATGGCTCTAGGACCTTTGAGTATATAAAAATGGAGGAATCTAGACTCTTGAACATAGTTTGAGTTCTTCACACCTATGTGATGGATTCTCTAATTGGCGTGCAATTGCTTTAGAGATATTTTGGAGAGCCTTGATTATTTTAGTGTTGATATTTACAATGGGAGCACATGAGAATGCCAGGTGAGTTATAAAGTGCCCTGATCGGCTTATATAGGATTTCGTAGGCTAAGCATTTGTATTAAGTCCAACCTAGGAAGATGAAATGAAACACATAAGTTATTTAAATTGGAAGAATAATCATTAGATGGAAAGGTCCAAAAATGTACAAGTTGTCTAGGACCGTACTCCACTACGACCTTGAGTTGTATAAGTTTATACATGAAATTAGTGATGCAAAAGCTAAAGTATGGGAATTGTGTTTGTAGATGAATTATTGATTTATTTAATTAATAATCTTTAGATAAGCAATGTGAAAAGCTAATAAAACTAAGGGAGAGAGGGATATATACTTATCGGTCTTAAAATGCAATCATTTATCTTAGCATAGGAACAAATTTAAACTTGGCATTGTCAAAGGATAAGTTACCAAATTTGGGTGTCTATATTTGCCCCTTTAAGTGTGTATTTGAAAATTACATGTTTAAAAGAAAAACCTACTTGAGTGTGTGTACAAACTTAGTCTTCACTCAATATTCGTTGTTGTTAGTGGTTTTGTTGTCGTGTTCCATGGTGAAACCTACAACACAATGTAGTCAATATCCATTATAGAAATTAAAATTAAACTCAAATGTAAATAATATTTATTAATTTAAAAAATTAAACTTGTACAAAGTTAAAATAAAGAGATACAAAACATGGAAGGAATACACTAACTTATTTTGCAAAGGGAGGAGATATTGTTCTAGTTGTACTTTGGAGTTTTAAATTTATTATTGAGGTGCTAAAATGATTGGGTGATTATACATGGAAAAAAATTCATAAGTATCCTTTGCATTCGATTTCTCGAGGTTAGGTCTAGACAAATAAAATGTGGAAGATGATATAAGGATGGGAGATGAAATGTGGGTGAGGGTTGTTAAAGATCAAGATGTGGTGAGTGAATGACACTTAATTGATTGACTTACAAATGTGTTACTTACTTGTCAAGGGAAGTAAAATCCCTTCTTATATTTGTGTGAGATGCTACAATCCATGATTATATTTCCACAAAATTCCTAATCTATATCGGTTCAACCAAAAATACATTGACCAGGTTGTGGACCATAGGAAAGCGTTTGTTTGTCTCTAGGTACTCCTCTCCAAAGAGGGTCATACAATGATGTGAATGATGTAGAGTGATAAAAACTAAGGGTTTGCAAGCCTAGGTTGGTTTACTTGGTTAAACTATAATTTCTCAGTACAAATAAATGTTTGTTTAAAGCCTCGAGCTGATTTATGATCAATGTTGGTAACGGAGTAGAGTAATAGACTAATGTATGTAGGCCTAATTTTATGTCTCACGATAATGGTGAATGTTTTGTTGATTGATGATGGGTTATAAATTTCTTCTACGAGGTTGATTCGGGTAAAAAATGGTCATGCATGGGAATAAAATCTTGAGAAAGAAGATAAATAGAAAGGTTTAAAGGCAAATCAAAGGCTAATATAGGGTAATGTGAGTTCATAATAGCAATGTTTGTTATTTTTATTTTATTTTCCAAATTAGCTTAAAATATAACAACTAAAAGGGACAAAAAGAATAAAAGACAATTTCTTTGATTTACTAAATCCACTTCTAAGTTATCATCAAGGAAATAATTAAACTATTTGAACCTTTTTTTTGGTATTTTCACATAATTAAACTTTTCATAAAAATGCAAAGAAATTGATTAACTATATTTTATTTTTGTATTTTCTTGCGGACTTAAACCTTTAAGAGAAATAAAATTAAAATAGCGACTAACTAATGTTTTTGGTCTTTTTCAATTGTCTGGAATAATAAAAAGGTAACACATTAAAGAAATAAATAAATAAATGAGGAACTAATCTATTGCTTCTTTTAAATGGGAAAATAAACTAAAATAGAGAATAACTAGATATGGATATTCCTCTGTTGTGGGGTTTTGGATATTCAACTAACAAGAAGAATTTTTAGAATGTAAATGTCACATTAATAACAAATAGAATAAAGCCTCATATGGCATAGCCTTTTCCTCCAACTTTTTGGAAGGAAGCTTCTAATAAGATATTTCCCTCTTCCAAACAAACTTTCCTTGATAGAGCCACTTTTATTTAAATTGAAATTAAAATAAATGATAAAAGATCTACATATTTTACCCTTCTACCTCAATCTTTCCCCATGAAGATCCACATAGATAGGTTGGAAAATGACCATTTCTGATAGAAGATATTAACCAAATTCAAAAAATAAAGGAAGCTAAATAAAGATATAGAAGATATTTCCAAGAAATCATTTTCAAATGATCTTAATGCACAAACAATAATAAGTATTCTCTTCTTAATTCTAAATAAAGTAATCTTTTAAAGATTCAAACCAAATATTATAACAAAGCTTAAAGAAATTGAAAACACCTCCAACTTGGTCACTACAATATTGTGACAATTTGTCCCAAAGTTGGTGATGTTTTCTTTGTCTTCTTAGCTTCAAGCTCCTTCCAAGGTGCAAATCCAATTGATTAGGGTGGGAAAAGCAACAAATGACAACAAAGAATAAATAAAAGAGGCGTGGGTGAGTGCGGTATAAAAATGGTGGCAAGAATGCAAGTAATAGGAAGTCTAAGATAGAGAATTGGATGTCTTCATAATAACCTCTCAAAAATTCAGCAACATAACACCTCTAAAACTAAAAAAATGAAAGAATCCATGAAACGTTTGAATGAGGAGTATTTTTAAGTTGGTAAATAATAGGTCAAAATACACTTGTCAATTTAGAAGGAATGACTCAACACATGCGGAAAAAATCAAATGAATATTTTTAGCAAAGGTGAAAGGGTAAGTGAAGATGGATTCAACAATCCTATTCTTAGAAAATTTGGAAAATCAATCTTGGATAAAATCAAATCACAATCAAAATAAATTTTCAAAACAAGTGTTTTAATTTTCTTTTAACGGTGAAAAACTACCGATGTTGACAGACCAATGGATTCTCAACTTCCAATAAAGGGAGACCGAGTTGCATCATGAAGGAAAAAATAATGAAGTTTAATGCTTGAAAATATGGAGTAAAAGTTTTGCAAAATCAAAGGGAGTGTGCAAAATAAAAATAAGAGGATCTAAATCTCGTTCTTGTTTTAAAAGTAGATTTATCATCATCAGAGGCATGTTTTATCAAAATTTTTACCATGTAATTTTGGGTGCGTACATATTTCCCCCCTTAGAGTGTTATTATTGTCATTAATGGGTACAAACATAATTTACAAGTATGGTGTATCCAAAAATGGGAGGGTTATAAAAGTTACCAAACCCACTCTTATGGTCAAGCGATACTAACATAGATGCTCTGTCACTGTGATCAAAAGATAGGAATCAAATGTAGTAGTATAATAAAATTAGTAAAAAATTAAAATGAAAAATACACAATTACTTATCATTTGGGATGGGAGAGAAAATACCTCCTACTCCAATCTTACCAAGACCGCACAACTCGATAAAATGATTAGAATACCAAAACACATTATTTGCATTGAAACTACAATGTGGGTGTATCGAAGTTATTGCTATTTAAAAAAAAACAAATTGCCATTCTCATACTTGTTATTTTTGGAGTTCTAAATTTCTAGTGACCTTTTTTCATGTAAATATAATCAAATCGAAGGGCATTCAGATATGATGGTAGTGGAACCAACAATTACAAGTGGGTCCCATAGACATGCCAATTATGAGCGATTTTACCTTTTTTGTGATGTTTATATTTTGTGTCCTCAAAAAACATCCCTAATTCCCCTTCTAGAAATCATGAAACCCATTTTATATTTCCCAGAAAGGTTACACTACTGCACACTTAAATTTTTCATCATTTGTGTGGTTCGTCGTTTCTCCCTTTGGCCCCTTCATATTGTTATTTAACCCCTAGTATGCTAATTTATTCACACTTCAAGCATGCGCGTGATGTCACTTATCCCCATTCGCATTGCACAATTGATTTCCCCTTCTATGCACACCTTGAAAAACTTTGTGCAATAGCTTTGCAACATCCATTCACCCACACAATCTTTCTTTTCCTTCATGCCTTGCGTGCAATATTTGTACAAGCAACATACCCCTTATGTATCGATGCATAGTGTACATTTCACCTTATGCAACCCCCTTTATACAAACATCCCATGTATTACACACCGATCCCTTCAATTCACTAACTACACGGTAGTTTTGTGTAATGTAGACACAAAATCTATGCACTTGGGTACATTTATAGGTCTAAAGCATACTAATATATACATGATTCTAAGAAATAAAACTAGCGGTTGTGACAACTCCTTTTGGAATTTTGGTTCCATTATCTCTTGCACTTTATTGGCTTTACACATCTTACAGCTCTGTCGACACTTGGTGATTTATGTTTTTATGACCTCGATACTAGCACCCTGAGCACTCCTGTCCTTTCTGCAGTACTCTTGTCCCTCTCTTTCTACTTCTTACTATTCTAATACCCTTTCACTTCTTGGACATATTTTAACACTTTGGGTTGGCCTTTCAGTTTTCAATTACGAAATTCAAATAAGGGAATCCTATATATACTTAGTTACTTATTCTAAATAAGGGGCCAAAAGCTATAAGCATTATCTACCATCACTGAAGCTTACACAAATGCACAAGACTACTATAAAGCATACATCTATACAAGGCACAAGGGTTGCATTGGTCTGCATACACAACATAAGAGGGGAGTTCATTCTATTACATCACACACATTTTGCATATTTGACAATCTATTCTAGCCCTCTATCATCGTGCAAATTTCACAAGGGCAACCTAGGACATGGAACAAATACACACACACACATGAAGAATACATGGAGTTTGAGATGTAGTACTGATGCTTGGTTATAAGTACACTCTTGGGTAACCCAGGGGTCAGTCTGACTCCCCATTCTACATTTTTTTTTATTTGATGTAGTTTGTGGGCATGTGTAACTAGTCATCTATTTTGCGGAGTTACAGGGGTGATCGGAACCCTAACAATGAAGTTAGAGTGACAAAGCAAATATTGGAGTGAAGACCTTCTGACCCGAGAAAAACCATGAGCATCTAAGTAGACACTATCACCCGGATCATTCACTAGCACCTCAGATGCTCTTATCCTACGGGCACTTTTTTCTTGCACATTTATGTACTTCCAAATATTCATTGAGCCATTATGACATTGTCTCCATCTGCATTTTACAGTAGATACACAATCTCGATCATTCCCAGGTCACACGAAATCAACTAATTCATCTTCATCTCTCATTTACTTAGGGATTTACATCTTTGAATGCTTATTGCTTAAGCATTAATGTACTTAATTACATGAATATTATTTGTTGATAGTTATTACGAAATAAAGGTTTAATTCAATTTAGATTAAATCATTTGGTGAACCCCAACTCGTGAGCGACCACTCGAACCTTATTTTCCTTATTCTATTAGACTTGTCTTTACCTTTCCTCAAACCATAGTTGCATTAGTGTTCATACTTCCCTCTATTATGTATTATACATCGATCTACATTGTTCTTCCTAGAGTTTCATCCTTGGTTCAATCCTCACAGGTCACTTTCTAGGAACTTATTTCAAAAATTACCTTTTGTTTCATATTATGGCCTCTAAAGTTCCTTAAGTCTCCTTGTATTAATTACTTCAAAAGTACTCAGTTTGTAAAGATGCTCTCACAAACTCCATACACATAATATACCTCCCTCATGATATACCACCTTTAGAAGTAAGTGTAATTTTCAATCGTCTCTCGACCCTCCTATTAGTTCTAATAACACAACTGATCAACCCCTCTTCGAGTCAATTCAAGCTTTACACCTTTTCTTTCAAGATAAATTTAAAGCTATAGAAACCATGATTACATTCCTCGCAGCTGAAATCTAACATCTCAAGGATGCTTTTCATGCCCATGCTAGTTATTTTTCGCACCTCATCTCGATCCCATGTCTACAACATGTGATCATATAAGTAAGATTCAATATTCACACAACAAACATATCTCTAGTTTGATCAAAATGTTAGGCAACTTGATATTCTCTCTAAGATCCTCAATCACCGGTTAATCAACTTGCCACCTACTCATTACTACCCTCCTTATCGGCTTAAGAAATAAAAAGGTCACCCATTTTGAAATTACAATAGAATTAATGGAAATTGTTACAAAGATTTATATGATTTAGAACAAGGAATTGGGAAACTTGAGCATCAAGGATTTATTTCATTTGTTACACAACATTCTACTACAAACTTATCTCTAATTACCAAATTCCAACGGGTTTCCAAATCTAATCCTTTTATGTCTAGCAAACATCACACAATAGTCACTCCTATTCCTTATCTAGTAATGCTAGAGTCACCACAAATCGTATCTAAGGACAAACCATCAAAGGATGAACAACAAATTCCCTTGTCACAAGATGAGACCTTGCACCAACTTCTTAATATTTTATTTACACTCCCTCCTTTTGATCTAGATAATGACTATATTCTGACTAGGACACATTCCAACATCCACCACCATAACATGGTCTCTCTCACATCATCACATAGATCTCCATTGCTTGCACACTCATGGGCATCGAGCTTCCCCCTCATAGTTGTATGTTTTAATCAACATTTGCCTATCCATACTACTCACATACACACCTATACCTTACTTTTGATGTGTAATTCAAGTCAATATTTCTAGTAGCACTTTCTCTTGTCTACACTATGAGAACACCTTGCTACATCTATTTATGATTATGGCTTCCCTTTATGATCCTATGCCACTCAATACACACTTTTCTCCTCATGCTTACTTATGGATCCTTTTATTCATGATACACATACTTGATTTATACATATGGTGCACATCCTTTCATTCACTATACATAATCTAGATATTCTTGTTCACAATGATCACATCTATTTTCTAGTAGATCTTGATATACACATTTGGGGGCATCAGACTTCCCCCTCCTCACTTGCTTCCTATACTAGTACTTCTTCCTATCTATAGAGCACAACATTATTACTACATACGCTATCAATCACATATAATACCTTTGTTACCCAATGAAATACTCATGTTATCAAGGTTCATACATGACTATTGAGGACATTAAATGAACCTCACTCACACACTTGGGGGCATCACAATTTCTCCCCCTCTATCACTATTGGTTGTCTCTATCATCTACTCATAGGTTATCTACTACAATTCACACTCTGTGCTTCATAATAAATCTTTCCTAACATCTAATATCAATCACATACAATACCTTTGTTACATGATGAATGACTCTTATTCCACAATTCATACTTGAATGTTGACAAAGTATTCCTAGATGAACCTCATATCACACACTTCCACTTGGGGGCAACATGGATCCCTTTATCGAACATATTACACATTGCAACACACCATCAATTTCCCACAACATCTACACATCTTGGTTGCATTTACTTTTGTTAGCTTATATCTACATGTTGTACTTTATTTCCTATGCTAGATAGATAATTAATATTTCAATATCTTCTTCTAGACATACATGCACAATCACTTGGTATCTTGAGGTGAATATAGGACCTTTACTGATTTGTACTCGATGCCTCATTCTCGACGCTACTCTTTACCAATCCCGAGTAGGCTCATGGGGGCATCTAGCGTTACTACTCTCATACTACACACTCATAGGTTCTATTGTTACAATATCTATCACTTCTTGTCATTTAATTCTCGCTACTCTATACATGTTTTGACATGTTACTTATCTTTCTAACATGCTAACGGTTGTTTCATGTGTAAATTTTTCCTTACATGATTCTATACAACCATGGTTATCTGAGACTTCTTGTTTGCTATTGTTTGCTGGCTATGACCTATTTCATGCTTGATCATTGTTTGTTTATGACAGCTTTGGCATTGATTATCTTGTGACATTATGAACAATGTCCCATGTATGCAACCCACTTTTTATGGTCTCTCTCATCTTCATAGTTGGTTGATACATAGTCTTCTATTACATGCTAGCTCTTTTACACCAACACTTGTCTGCTAGTTTATCTTGTTTGTGTGTGCCTTGGTTTATACCATGTACATCCCCTACCCCTTCAGGTATCTAATATACAATAAACATCTTAGATTCAAATCCTCTCATTTAGTCTACCTCTACATTCGTCACATGCACCCCAAATGAGGGGGAAACTATTGGGTGGAAAAATCACCCTTCCAACAACATAGAGCTTCAAAAGAACAACATAGTACATAATTGGAAAATGCACACAATTACAAAATGGTCTGGATCATACTTGGATCACAAACACAAATCAAACACTATTACCCAATATCGAGATAGGAACGGTGGGTGTTTTTGTCATAGGGAAAAATAAACAATTTCTCAGTTCAACATAGTTTCTAGCAAATTACAATATAGATATACAGTATTAAGTACTTTCCTTCAGTTACAAAATTCATTCATTCGACTAAAATTTGGTTACAATTGATTACAATTTGGTTACAAATCGTTTCAAAGCGAGACGTGCAATTTGCGGGTGGCACTTATCATTCAAGAAACATCATGGAAGGAGATAAAATTAGACCTCTATCTCTTGGCGTGAGATCACCTAAAACTCACTCTTGGCGTGAGATCACCCAAAAACCTCATCCTTGGTGGTGGGATGCTCAAATTTGTGGCTCGGCACTTTCTTGGTTAGGAATAGATCACCCCCAACCCCATCCGGAAACATCTCCAAAGAAAATAAGACAAATTTCTATCATATAATCTCCCATACATCAGGTGCACTCTTTCCTTAGCTACTACTTTTACATACTCATACACATGTTACTATGATTTTTCACATATGGGAATTTGACTACTCTTTTGCTCTTATTTTGTAGGTCCATCCTTACAAGCAACAAGAATCATCTCACATCAATAAGACACAATCAAACAACACACATACAATTCACCCCTAGGGTATACCTCATTTTCCTAGTTTCCACACTTCACATTACGACCACTTCACGCTTCACATGACTACTTGTCCACTTGGCACGCTATCGGCTACACTTCTCTTGATTTATAAGGTACACATTTTCTATCTACTTTATGTTATCAAGTATTCACTCAAAAACATAAAGTGGGGGAAAATGTAGACACAAAATCTATGCACTTAGGTACATTTCTAGGTCCTAAAGCATACTAATATATACATGATTCCTAAACAAGAAAACTAGTGGTTGACAACTCCTTTTGGCCTTTTGGTTCTTTATTTATCTCTTGCACTTTATTGGCTTTACACATCTTAAAAATTTATCATCACTTTATTGATTTATCTTTTATGACCTCGAGACAAGAGCACCCGGTTAAGACAAAAGTGCCTGTGTGCTCATGTCCCTCCTAGGCACTCTTATCCCTCTCTTTCTTCTTCTTACTCTTTTAGGTCCCTTTCACTTCTTGGTCACCTTTAACACTTTAGGCCAGCCTTTTAATTGTCAATTATGAAATTCAAACAAGGGAATCATATATATACTTAGTTACTTCTTCTAAATAAGGGGCCAAGCACTATAAGCATTATCTATCATCACCTAAGCTTGCACAAAGGCACAAGAGCACTACAAAGCATACATCTAGCAAACCCATATAAGGGACAAGAGTTGCATTGGTCTATATACACATCATATGAGGGGAGTTCATTCTATTCCATCACACACATTCTACATATTTGACAATCTATATCTAGTTTGCTATCATCGTTCAACTTAGACAAGGGCGGCCTATGGCACGAGAACAAAGACACACACACACATAAATAACTACATGGAGTCTGAGATGTACTGTAGTGCTCAGTTGTAAGTTCACTATTCGGGTGACCATCGAGGTCACTCTAACTCACCATTCTAATTTTTTATTAGATTTGATGTGTTTTATGGGAACAGTGACTAGTCATTTTTTGTAGGATACATGTGTGATCAAAACCCTAAAAGTGAAGTTGGAGTGATAAAATGAATATTGGAGTGAAGACCTTTTGACCTAAGAAAAGTTAGAACCTGAGCATCTAAGTGGACATTAGCACCCACATCGGTCACTAGCATCTGGGACGCTCATGTCCTCTTGTGAGCACTTTTTTCATGTACATTTCTATACTTCTAAATATTCATCAAGCCATTATGACATTTTCTCCATTCTATTCCATTAGATACATAGTCCAGGACCATTGGTAAGTCACACAAAATCAACTAATTCATCTTCCTCTCTCATTTTCTTAGGGCTTTACATCTTTGACTTCTTATTGCTTGTGCATTCTTGTACTTAATTACGTGAGTATCATTTATTACTGATAGTTACTCTGAAATAAAGGTTTAATTCAATTTAGATTAAATCAGCAATGTACTACACATCCTACATTCTTAGCCCTTGCTATCTTAAAGTCCCACAAAATTACATGAGTTCCTTGCATTCAAACTAGCTTTATGTACTCATTACATAACCATACCCCTGAGTCATGTGGCCTCCCAATGCTTCATGATACCCCTTAACTCAAAGCAAACAACTCATTACACACTACACATAATCCCCAAAATTCATAATCCTCTCCTATAATTCTATAATTGAATGAACTATAAATCATTTGGAAAAATATAATACATAACACTTGGTTTTATTAGGATCTATGTTATGTAGATACTACACATGTGTTCGCGATACTCCAAAGACTGCACAAATAAGTGTTAGAGACTATTTTAAGGAAGAAAATGTGCATTATTTGATGTATAATCCTTATATTGTGTAGACTATAAAATATTAGGAGTGCATAATCCTTACACATAAGAACACAAAAGGAAGCACATGATAGGAAAATGCATGCACCATCGCACAATATAATTATGCTTATATTATGTGCTTTCCTTTCATAATACTAACTTTGAACTCTTATCATGACTTGTAGGAATTGAATGCATCATCAAAAAGGTTCCCAAAGGAGTTCAAAAAGGCCATAAAAGATTCAATGCACATAATGCACATAAGAAAATTAGTACTTAGTTGCTAAACAAAAAAATGTGCCATAAAATTCAACCATATGCCATTTCTTGCATAACAATACTATGAATAAACATTCATGTCGAGAGAATAAGATCTTCTCCAATTTGTCAACAAAACAAGATGGGGAAGATCCCATTGAACATGCCATGTAATAAAATAAGCACCATCTAAATTCAAATGAAGTTTAACTTGTACACCAAGACACCACTACACACCACAGAGCATTGAATGTCGTCACAACAAAGCGAAGATCGAATCTTACCTTTTAGAATCACCTAACATGGAATTTTTTTATTTTTTTATGTTTACGCCTAGATTTGGATCACCTATAAGATGTGTTAGTTGATATGAAAATATCCAAATCAATGCTACTAAATAAATGGGCTTACATTGCCATTGAAAAGAGAAGGAAAATCATGGGTTCTTTTAATGAATAAAGTGGGTAAACTTCTTGATCTGAATTTATAACCTGCACACAAACACACTTAGAAAATGTTAGTAATTTTTGTGGTTAGGAGACCCAACTTGGTCATATTCCTAACCAATCAAGGAGATAAATACATTTTATTGAAGAAAAATGACAAAATAATGCATAAAAATGAATGGTATACCTAACTTAGTTGCAAACTAGACATGGGTGTGATTCACTAAAAATTCCACGAAGTTTGTAGGCCAATCATAGGGGTGATCGATACCTACGTTGAAATTTAACCAAAACCGTGATCTTACGAGTTGCATTAGTCCTTTGTGATCCGCCTTTACCTCTCCAAAACCTGCAATACTAAAATATGCAAACAAATAAGCAAAACCTCAAGTATGGCCTCAAGTGCACACAAAGTCAAGGGAAGGTCAAGAGGATGACATGATGGGGTTAGTGGTGTTTTATATTTTTTGAGTGCATAGAATATTGTGACACATATGGTGCAATGTGAATAGATGGGTGAGATGATAAAGGTGTATGGTGCATTGGGCATGTAAATGGGATGGAAAAATTAAATGTGAGTTTGGTGTGGATTAGTAAATGAGTGATGAGGTCTATTTTATCACCATTTTATGGGTTTTAATATTTTTTAGTTGCTTTTGTGGGATTATTTGATTTTTTTGGGATTATTGTGTTTTATGGTATTTAATATTTTTGAAAAGGAGACCTTATGCATATGGTACATTTTCTAGTGTCTACATTTTGTCCCTTTTTTGGCTACGTGTTATAACATGCATGGTGAAGGAAAAACTAAAGATGAGATGAGTGTCGTCTAACCCTATGTTGTGGCTGTCATAGTCGTGGACTTAGATGGTTGACTAGATAGACAGGAACCTTGAAATGTGATTTATGGGCCACTTCATTTAGAGTCTGTCAAGGGATTGATATATTGATTTTGAAAGGCATATACTATTGAATCAATTGAATAATTTGTTTTGATGATTGAGTGTTATTACATTGATGAGAAGGGTTTTTATGTTATATCCCCCTTGAGGGACAATTTTTGGAGTCGCGCAGTGGACCCAATATAACGCAGCGAGAATGAAAAGTGGAAATTGAAAATGATAGAAAATGAACCTTGGTGAAGGCATGATGAGTGAAAGAAAGTACATTGTTTCCTTAGCCATGTGTAGTTGAAAATGTGATGATAGATGTGTACAAAAATGGATGCAAGTTAGAGAGTGTGAGAGAAGTGTTGCCCCAACCTAAAGTGATGAGAAATGATTGTAAAGTAAATGACATGAAAAGTGGTGGTGAAAATGCAAAAGTGTGCAAAAGGCAAAAAATGCCCATGGATGTTCATTCCAAATGAGGTGGAATGTAAGTATGAAAGTGATATGGTTGCAATAATGGAGTGTAAGAGGTGTGTAGGTGTATGAACATGGTTTATAATAAGAGTGTTGGTGAACACATGATGAGTGAGAAGAAATGAGTCATGAGACAATAAACTATCTAAAAAAAAGAGCTTGAATAAGGTCTAAAAATCAAAATGGTAACATACTATCCTTATGTCTCATCAAGACCACATGCGCGCATTAAATTTAATTATTGCTTGAAGTGAATAAATGTAAGAAAATAATTGAAAACATGAGCCAATGTGTAGGTGTGATTAAAATAGGTGATTAATGATAGATGGAATGGAATGCAATTATAAGTCGTGCATTGATTTGTTTCCATCTAGGCATCCATAGCCCTGACAAAGGTACATTTGATTTTATTCGTAGCATTTCTCTCATCGCCATCCAGTGCCATAGCCCTGGTAGAGATATTGTAAAGACCTCTCGAGAGAGAGAGTGTGTGTGTTTGATATTGCTCTTTTTTCTTTTCTATTTTGAGTTTGGTATTTTGCTTGTTTTTTTTTTGTTCTACATGATATTCAACTCTCTTGTTTTGTCGGGGTTTAGGACCACTAGTCGCTTGATGGAGGGAGTGGAAGTGATTATGGATTGACATTGGTAAGTTTCAACAAATAATGCCATAGGGCCTTCAAGACAAGTTGTTAATCGTGTAGATATCTAAGAGGACAATTGTTCTTAATTCACCAAGTAAGGAGAGACCAAGTTCAAGCAACTATAGTAGAGACTATTAACTCACAAAATGTGACAACAAGATAATCAAGAGTTCACCAAAAGTTGTGAAACAAACCAAGACATGGAATGTGAATGAACTATAAATGAAATATGTAGTAGTGAACCAAGAATTGGAATGAAATATGAATGAATGGAGAAAATGTGGAAGAACATCCATGAGAAAGTGTTATTTATTGTAATTTTTTGGATTTTAAAAGATGTTTTAACTATGTTTGGTGTGTGTGTGTGTTTTTAATTATGTCAATGATGATAGTGCAAGATGTGTAGAGGATTAAGATGTGTTTCAAATCAATGATGAATGAAGAGAAGTGGAATGTAAAGAACATGAAGAATATGGTAGTGAAGATAAATGAGAGTCCCCTCAGTTCATGTAGGGACCAAATTAATAAGATACATGATATAGAGGAGTAAGTGATATATGAGGTAGATAATGAGATTGGATTGGAGGATGTGGATGATGAGTGAAGCAATGATGAAAAATATAAGCCGTAAAATGGTGGTGAGTAGAGGACATGAATGTGGGGATGAGACAAATAAGAAATATGTCAAATGTGATGAATGTGTGATAATATCGGGAGGACGAGGAAACAAAAATAGATCAATGGTAGAAGATAAAGTAATATGAAGCATGGTGTCAGTGATGATGTTAGGTGGACAAGGAGTGTAGAACATATTGATGTCTAAAGGAAGCATGAGAGCCAAGGGTATGGTATTATAATGAGTGGGTGTGATGAGAGGATAATTACATCTAATAAGAAGGGGTATGCAAGTGAGGATGTCAAACAAATGAGAATGTGGGAGAAACTCAAAATGATGTGAAAGTGTAATTGAAGGTGAAGGAGGATTTTGAGGCAAATGTGTAAGAACAAATGGTTGTGTGGTCGTGATAGATGATGTGAATGAAGGACGATTTGGTAATGAGAAAGGTGTCTAAATGAGTTGTGGTGTGGAAGAATGCTCCAAAAAAGGGGAACCAATAAGAAGCGGTATATGTGACTTGTAAAGGAAGTCATGTAAGAACAAGTGGATACAAATAATGAGGAATAGATGCAAAGGGAATGTGAACAAGCACAATAGATGGTTTAGGATGCAATGGAGGTGTAGGAAGCAAGAATGGTGCCTTAATGAGTGATGATGAAGGCCATGTAGGTGTGAAAATTGGGCATATGATATGTGGGTGGTATATGACCAATGTGAGTGATGAATTAGAGGAAATGGTGCTCAAGATAAAATATTATGATGATATAGATGGTGGAAATGTAGATATATGTGGTAACAATGTGAAGGAATCCAAAAAGGATGAGGATGAGACCGCGTCTAAAGAGGAAACACATGAGAATGGAGATTAAGAAGGGGATGATGTAGAGGATGAGACAAGGTAGGGAAGCATGATGTTGTGCGAGTCCAAGGTGTAAACATGTGATAATGTGGATTGTGAGGTGGATGACATAGACAAGGAGACATTAGGTGTACATGATAATTGGATGTAGTGGGAGATGATGAGTTGGATGATGGAGACATGAAACATAAAGAAGAAGTGAGAATATTAATGAAGGAAGTGATTGGATCTATGTTAGAAGGTGGAGTAGGAGGAGATAGAGGCTTAACAAGAGTGTCCCCTTGTCAAAAAGGTCTTGAATGATGTGATGGAGTTGGGGACATAAATCAGTAGAATGTCCATTAGTACATTGATAGGAACATGTTTCATAGGAGGCATGTCACGGTGGTTGGGGCGGTATGGGAGGTAGAGTGATGAGATGGGCATCAAGCAACTTATGGAGAATAGAAGAAAGTGACCGGGCAATGGAGTGGATTTGTGAGGGGTTCGAAAAAGTAATAAGCCATGGGATAACATGATGAATGTGAAGATGTGGGTGTAGAAGGTGATGAAATGTGAGGAGGATCCGGTTGGATGACATTGTGAACATGGAAGTTTAACAATGTAGTAGGTGGGGAAGAAAGCTGAAACATGCAACAAGGAAGGAGGATGAACAAGATGGATATCCTCGAGGCATTTTTCCATTTTCATAAGTTCATTAAAAGTATGTAGTGGATGAATTTGTAAGTGGTGTGAGATGTGGGGACACAACTTTTGGAAAAGAGGTCAATAAGCTTAGATTGCGGGGGGTGGAATGAGAGGCAATGAATGAATGCACGTTGACGAGTAAAAAAATCAAGAATAGACTAGTTATGGGATTTCTGAAGCATGCGAAGCGCAACTAGTGTTTATTTGGGTATAATATCGATGAAGAAGTGGGATAAGAACGTGTCAACAAGTCTTTTTAATGCATAAATGCTATGTTGTGGGAAGTAGGAATACCAATCAAATGATTAGTCAACGAGTGAAAGTGGTAGGTATAGAGGAGTGTGTCATCATGTTAAAATTGATGGAATGCATACCGAAAGAGATGTAAGTGGTGTTAAGGGTCCTTGATGCCAACAAATTTGTCAAATGTGGGAAGTTTGAAATGATATGGATAGGGGTAACATGATACCATGGGATGGATAGGCTCATTGGAAATCATGTCATAATTCGGTGTGGGTGGAATTCCCCCCAAGTGGTGGGATTCAAGATTATAAATTTGGTCTATGAGGTGTTAGCAGAGCAATTTGGGGTGTGAATGATCATGGGGGTAAAGTGACGCCATGTGAAATGACTAGGTTGAAGGGTGGGTAAAGAGTGTGTAGGGTGAGAGAGGACACATGATGAAGAGGTGGGGACAAGAAGCCAACGAGGTTGTTGAAAGTCAATTGAAGTCTATAGGGAGACCCCATGAGGGTGTGGACCTAGGGTTCAAGGAAACACCCTAGGAGTTTTCTTGGGGAAAGATGGACAAGGGCCTCGAGGACTGGTTGTTGGCTATGACCAGATCTCGTAGGATTTTTATTTTTTTGTTATGGAAGGCATACGATCACAGGCATAATTGATAAGATGAACAAAGCCCTAGACTGGTCATGGCCATGACCGGGATGTGGGTTTTTGTGTGTATTTTGAATGTGGAAGGTTAGTTGCGGGCATGATCGGCACGGAAAGGGCTTAACGATCGCGGTCATGACTTGGAAAGGTACTTTTTTAGTTTTGTTGGGTTTTTGTCACACTAATGTCTAGTTCAAATACAACGTTTTTGGGCATACTAGACATCACCCATTCATAAACTAAGTGCTGACATGAAAAACACACAACTCTACTAGGTCCCTACTTGTGTCTGACTACCAAGATGTATTCCTACATTCATGGCTAATATAAGATGAAAGTATACTACGAAAGAACACAAACTACTTTGAAACACGCACAAAGGTGATTGATCATCAACCAAAAGGGAGTTGTATATTCATTATAATCATGATGCTTTACTACATTCAAAGTGCCATGATCCACTATACAAACTCATGCGCAAGGTAGGACTTGTTATGGACTTTAACAACATCAACACTCAATCTACACCGACTAATTACATGGATATCTACACATATATATAGGGTGGGAACTTTTCCTTCACCGCTTACATGCTTTAATCTAAACTTAGACCACTCCTATACATAGCTTGCATGTTTTACCAACTCGCACTTACTATATTTAAATGCCTAGCTTGTGGCTCTCCATACACGTCCTATTTTATTTTTGGAAGATCCATCTTTATCTTGTGCACTATAAATAACTTATTTTGCATGTGATATAAATAGACTTGCCTCCTTCATGTATGCTTAAATTCTATTACTACCCCTCAATGTGCTTTATTCATGCTTTTGTCTATTTCAGATCGCGCCAATCAATCACGACAACTAATGATTTTTCCTATTTTTATCTTGCCTTAGAAATCTTACTCTCTCCTTATCTTAGTTGTTTATGTGCACAAGCTTTGTGCGTGCTTCTTCATCCTCCCCGCCTCACTTCACACACTACTTTAACCCTTGCAAATACTTTGATCATGCATCCATGTGCACCCTTACATGAGTTCTTGGCATTCACGCATGTCTCATACTCGGTCAATTTCTTGGTCCAACATTACCGGGCACACTAGGTATATTATACATCCTCAACAATACATGAATCAATGAATAAAACATCATGGATGAAAGAATGTGGGAAATACCCCAATTAATGTTTAATGAAGAATGTATGAATAAAGAATATATACCCTTCCATAACTAGAAATTAGGCTCAGGGTATTTGTAGGAGTTCGGGAATCTGCGCGGATGGATATTTCTAGTCCTTTCCATTCCTTGAGTGCATTATCTGACATTTTTGGAAATGATTCCATAATGTTTGGTATTCTCTCTAGGTTCATTCCTCTAGTAGACTCTTGTAATTCCTTAAAAATGACGTTCCATTCAAAATCTAGTTCTTCCAGGACATCTCCCCCTTCATCACCATAGACTACAACTCTCCTAGCCTCCCCTCTAGTTTATCGAGCTTGATTTTTATAGTCTTATTCATGTCCTCTACCTTTTGTAAAACAAATGTGTGTTTCCTTATCCCATATACAAAGTGAGGTATGGAGGCAACTCATTCTCACTTCCTCTTCGTAAGGCACACATCTATAATTGAGGTATCCTTGAACCCGATGAAGATCTTCTCTTCCTTTTGCGCAAACTCATTTACTTTCACACCGAGATCTTCATACTCTTTAACTCTTCTATTGATTTTTTCCTAATTTATCATTGCAATTCTTCTATCATATGTTTAAGTCCTCTATTAGCCCTTATCAATACAGATTGACCAACTCTTCCATGTTGTCAATTACCATGTTTCCATCAAGCTTGGACTCCACGATTACCTCGGGACATGAGTACGTGATGTTTTTCATCAATTATCCTACTTTATTATCCACATTGACCAACCTCTTCTTAGCCTTATTTAATTATGAGGCTAACTTTTTATTCTATTTGCTTATAACCTCACGATTTTCCTACGCATTGTGCGGTGTGGATCCTTCATTGATATTTCGGTACTCAACCTCATTTTCCATTTTTATCAAGGCATTACTTTCATGCGCATCCAATAGTTATGTAGAAACCAAAATTATAAGGGTATTTTATGGGTCCTTCCTCCTTTATATCGATACATGGCCTCCTTGCTCAACTCAAACTTTGGCTCTTCCACTTGAGTTTGGATCGCAAAGGAAAACATCTTGCACATCCTAACATGAGCTTCTAATTTATCAAGCATGTCCCATTATTATAGTTCTTTGGCCTCTATAGAGGTTTGAAATCTAGCCTTGATGACTTTAGATGTGTCATCTATATATTTCATGTGAGGGCAAGGAGGTGAGGGTCTCCATATTCTTACTTTGGATGAAGATCCAAGTCCTAGTCCCACTGCGTGCTATTCACGTGGTGTCTCTTTAGAAATGTTATGGTGCACGGGACTAGTGTCCTCTCCTATGCCTTGTTATGCTTCCTCTTTCTCCTCTTGTTCCTGCTCATGCTCCTACTCTTTCTCTTGTTCATGATGCTTCTCTTGCTCCTACTCATGTTTATGCTTAGACATTCAATCTCTTCCTCTTCCACAATTTGAATAACACGAGGACCCCCTTCTCCCTCTAATTCCTCTTCCATCCTTTAGGTTTCTTCATATATCTCTTATTCTTCGGGACTAGGTACATGAATAGTTTACACTAGGATTGTTGGAGGTGTCTAGGAGGGGTGCCCATTGAGGTTTATCCATGTTTTGTTTGCATCCTCTTTCTTTTGTTGTTGTCTAGCTAATAATTTATCTCATCATCATCATCTTCTTCCTCTTTTTATTATTTCATTGACTGATTCTTGCTTACACTTGTTTATTGTGGTCTTTGTTTTCATTCTCCTGATGGTGGTGGTGTAAGAGTTGTGTCGTGCATGTCGACCACCTTACCATCCTTCAAATTTGGTTGCAAGTAGATGTATACTTTTCAATATTTCTTGCCGACAACAAAATTCACGATGGAATTAAAGTCCATCCCATCATATTCCATTGTTTCTACATAAGGTTACTTAGTCACATAACCATAGGTCTTTCATAGAGTATGGTAGTTTGTGTCTACCTTGTTAGCATTGAATTTCGAGGGTTACGTATCCTTGATCTTTTTATAGTGCTTTTGAAGTACTTGGATATAAAAGCAAACTATAGTTTGAACTAAGGCCCCATCTCTCCACTAATCAACAAAAATCACATAAGGTAGAAGTATTGCATAACAAAAAGTTTGCTTGTCCATATAGCTCTATGGGAAAATCCTAGATATGTGATATTCATTTTTAAATGCATCGCATATCCTCTTGTACCATACATCTAGACATACCTTGTATACATTTGATATTGCACCATCACAAGTGCACTTGGATAATCTCTTTGCTAGTGACCTCTTCTCGACGGTATGCTCCCACTCCCTTCTTGCCAACCCATCCAGAACTCCAATCTCCCAAAATAAGATGAATAAAAAAATTGACCCCCATGTTATCTTTTCACCCTTATCATGTAAGGTCTTGACCTCTTCTACGATGCTCTCCATGATGTCTAAAGCAATGTTTTTTTTTGGATTAGGGTAAAGTGAAGGTTTTGAAAGAGCCCACAACCTTGTACAAAGAATAAGGGGGAAGAGAAAAGGAAGAATACAACTCCTGCACAACACCAGGAAAAAGAAGAAGAAACCACCAAGAAGAGAGGAAGTTGTTGAAGCAACAAAGTCAATAGTAAAACAAAATGAGAAGAACACCCTCAACTATGATCGAATGCAACAAGAAGGTACAACAAAGAGGAGTAGAGAAGGTGCAATAAAGAGGAGTAGAGAAGATGTAACCCAAACAAAGCTACTAAAAGAAGAAGTGGAGACCATCACAAGAAAAGCGAGAAGAAGGGAAAGGAGGGAGAAGAGGATAATAATTCAAAACTTACCCTTCTTTCCCTTCTTCGAGTGCACCAACTACTAATTTTCCAGAAATATTTCCTCCGAGCCTAGCATGCTAGTTATGGATGAAATCGAGGGTGTTAGTCTCTGATTCTTGATTCAGAGAGAAGGGGCCTTCTTTATCCGAATAAAAGTGATCAGATTAATGAGGTCTCGTGATTCCTGAGTTGGATCACTCCACCAAATGGTTGGGCACTAATTGCTGACCCACCACAGTACTCACATCTATTATTGTAGGTTGAGTCTCCACCAGCGGATCAACACTCTTAGCTTCTTGATCATCTCGCATCGAATCCCGAGTCCTCCTCAAGGTAAGGGGGATCCATTATTTGGAAGGTTTTTTCTTGGCAGGATGAGCTTTATTATGAGGGTAGGAATACTGAAGATGTCCCGGTTTTGAAGGCCATATTTTCATAATCAAGAGGCTAAACATGGGACACATCACCCATCTTGAGGGCCATCTTATCAGAATTCCTTTACTAAGATCAACTTAAACACATATTCTGACAAAGGTGAGAAGCCCACTATAAAATCTCATGACATCCTACTTTATAAATTTCCTAAACAATTTCGATCTCCTTTGCATCAAGGTAAAAATTGAGAGGAAGATTGGGTAACCTCACCCAAACAGGAACTTGAAAGATGGAATAGGAGCACAGGTCAAAATGAGGGAACCAAGGGGTAGTAAACAAACCCGCCGAACCCCAAAACCATGGGCCCTCATTCAAGACTCTCTGATAATCCTCCTGAGCAAAGAACAAAATGATGAAGAAGCTTCGACAGAAGAAATGGTCACAATTTTTAGTCCAATTGGAGTGAACCCATTGGATAAGTGCATTGGTCGAAGGCCAAACACCATTAAATCTACAGATGAGGGCTTTTTTCTAGATTATTTTTGAGAGCCAGAGATTCAGCACTTGTGATTTCCAGAGAAGGGGAGTCCATAACTTTCTCTACAAGATAAGCTAGGGGAGGATTAGAGACAACAGAGGTGGATGCAACATTCTTAAATAGAGCCTCCTTAAATGTAGCAGTGTTATGAGCTCTGACACCTCCCTTTAAAATCTCGTCATAGAAATCATGGAATCCTGGGTTATCCCATAGGAGATAAGAGAGGATTCATCCAAAAGCATCTTTCCAAAGAAAAGAGAGGCTAAAGGAACCCAACTTAATTCCCAATTTATGGGAGATAATACATTTTAGCTCTATCCCAATAGAAGCCGATGAGTTTGGAGACATAGGGTAAAACCAGAGAGAGTGCTTACCAAAACTTGTAACTTCCCCGAATGTTATCGAGTGGCTAAACAACAACATGGGAAAGATCAACACTATTTGAAGAGGGGAGACGGCCAACAATAAGCTCCTTCCTCTCAATTTAGACAAAATCCTTAGCGGGGGAACCACTAAACCCCCACTTCACTACCCTTCTAAAATGGGAATCCTAAGTTAGCAAGGCCATAACCATCCAATCTCGAATGCTTTCCATCTTTTACAGACCATCCGACCATTCCATCGACCATGTCTTTGCTTCTAGGGTTAGGGAAGAGGGAGCTCGCCATTCTTCCAAAGTTAGGTTCTTCATGATGTACAAATAAATGTTGTACTTGGTTCCATGTGCCATTTTGTGTGTGACATGAAGGAACTTCTTGTTCACTTCATTCCACCTCTCTAAGGCTCAAAGCTTGAAACTCACCAAGGGTGTGACTGCTATGGTGCCACGGTCATCGATGTGTGACACATTGAAGATGTGACTTCCCCATTGGTAGTGTAACTTGGTTGTTGTTTTACCCACCACCACCTCATCATGCATATCCAACATGATATCTTCTCCTCTATCTAAGTAATCGTATCACATTTCCAATTAGTTGTGTGGTGATACACATCCTTCCATCTGTAAAGTAGAAATAATCCTCACGAATGTGTGACATCAACCATTGAAAGAATCACATGGGTGTGTCAAAAAATGAAATTCATACAAAGTTATAACACTCTACCACTTTCCAAAGTTTTACACACTTTATCGTCAACACAATCTAACCTTTGGTGGTGTAATGACCTGTCTTTACTAAGGTATTAAAATTTATGTCACATTCATGGCTTGTTGCGCGGTGGTAATTCACTGATTTTGCATCTCCAAATTTGTGATGCCCAAGGATTTCCAATGACCACCTCCTATTAGTATTGCCTATTTGATAACCAATCATATGGTGAGTCCTTCATGGTTTTCTTACCCTTGGTTGCCTTCTTTCTTGGTGTTATTTCTTAACCGAATCGAACCGCTATAAATAAAAACTTAAACCCTAAGAATCACATGCGTGCCCTAAAACTAAATCCTTTTCTTATCAAACCACTTGCTCGATATCTCCCTAGTTTCAATTCTTCACAATTATCCATTCAATTACTTATTTATAAGATTGGTGTTCATCTTGACTCCATGTGCACTACCTCTATAGCTTCCTTCGATGGTTAACCATGTAACCCTAACTTCCAATTCATTCACACTCCTTAACCCAATACCCCAATTTTGCTTATGCTTCCACTTTGCTACTTGAACAAGGAACATAGGTTTAATGGTTGTTGTTTATTTGCTTGCCTTTTTCATCACATTTTGTTTATAATTTCACACCATTTTGCAAGAGCTCTCAAATCACACACGCTCTCAATTCGTAGTGTAGAATTTCAACTATCACTTTCACATATTTATAGGTTTTTATTTTTTAAATAAATTTAATGTAGTAGGTGGTGGTAGGTGAGCTTTTCCTACTCTTTTTATTTCCTACCTTTTCCACCAAGTCCGAACCTTCCACGTTTTCCTTCCACATGTGGCATGCATAACCTTCTAATGCGCCATTGCTTATTGGGTGTAAATCTTCCTACACGTGCCTCTCCGCACCATACCACTACTTTACCAAGCTGCCAATCCTCTTGTGCATGGATATTTGTGTCACACTTGTCCTTTCTCTATGCCACAAACCAAGTAGTTTTCCTTCATGCGCTTCCTACTTTGCATTATCCTACATGTTATTTCACATGTTATCATTTCCACCAAGTTTCCTTATACACCATTAAACAAGATAATCCAACACCATCCTTCCATTCATCATCACCAGGGGTCTATCATTGATTTTTCCTCCCACCCCACACTAAAATTATGTGTGGTTATTTACACATCATGCTCCAAAAAATTCATCATCTCATGTGTGCGAATGAGCTTATTACAAAACAACAACAAAAACCGAAAGGGATATCTAATCCAATGGAAACAATGACTTATTATAAACATAATGAAATAAGCTTATTTATAATAGGGATTTGACCTACTCCCTTTAAAGTGACTAAGCAACATGGTGCTATCAAGCACTTTGCAATTGACATGTGTCTTTTTAAATGGTCCCAACCAATGTACTCTCAACTTTCATGGGTGACGCACAAACTTGGAATCATATAAAAGTACCAATCCCCCAATTGAAAAAGACTTGTTTTTGATGTGCTTCTCATGCCAAGCCTTTTGTCTCACCTTGTTTGTCTTTTGGCTCCATCGCACAATTTCTCACTATTCATCCAATTGCATTAAATTTTCAATGCACTCTCCTACTACCTTTTCATCTGTGATTTCTCATGCAGATGTGATATGTAGTTACTGGTAACATGAAATCAACAAGAAATATTGATTTAGTTCCAAACACCAAGTCAAAAGGTGTAACTTTGCTTAACATCTTATAGATAGTTATGTACACCCATAATATAGTTGATACTTTATCATCTGAATCCTTTCTTCCAACATCACAATTTTTGGTCAAGGTCGGCCCTAAGATTTTATTCAATGCCATTTTCATGCCATTAGCTTGTGGGTGATAAAGAGTTGTATTTTGATGAGCCACCATAAACTTTGCTAACAAAATTCTAAATGTTTCAATAAGAAAATGAGTTCCCCTATCTCTTGTAAGGATCAATGGAAAACCATACCTATTGATAATGTTCTCCCATAATAAATGTGCTCTTTTGTAGCAGTGGTAGAATCCTTGGTAGGTGCAACTTATGCCCAATTTGTAAGTAATTAGTTCAAGTAATTATGTACTGCATGCCTATTGGTCGCAGTGTTGGCATAATTAGTCCAACAAATTCTATAGCCCACTTTTCAAATGGTTCTCATGAGACTATAGGGTGTAAAGGAATTTCCTCACTTTATATTGGATTTCCAATCCTATAGAAATAGTCACAAGCCTTGACAAACTCCTTTGTATCTTTGTAAAATGTTTCCCACCATAGTCCTACGAGGAGTATCTTACATGTGGTGGATTCTCCAAAAAATGGCCTCCATAAATGCCACCATGTGCTTCTTCCATAATTGCTTGGTGCTCATTCTCCAAAACATATCTACACACTACCTCATCAGTAACCCATCTTATAAAGGTCTCCCCCAACCAACTGATAAGGTGCAACGCGTATAAGCGACTACTTCTATACTTTGATAATTTGACATGTGTCTTCTATTCCTTTAGGCACATTTGTAACCTAAAAATTTGATAATTTGACATTGTGTCTTCTATACTTTGCATGTCCTCACCAGAATTGATGCGCGAATGATTGTCTGGTCCCATATTACTTTTTTAAGTTTCACTATTATGAAAAGTTGAATTCCTAGAACAATAGAATCCATCTCGCATATGCAACCTTGGAAAACCGACTTATTTACCAAATACTTAAAATCCATATGATCCATATAAAATATGAAAA
Source organism: Taxus wallichiana var. yunnanensis (assembly GCA_018340775.1). Lineage (NCBI taxonomy): Eukaryota > Viridiplantae > Streptophyta > Pinopsida > Cupressales > Taxaceae > Taxus > Taxus wallichiana. The sequence continues at coordinate 591,240,866 of CM031238.1, read as the reverse complement.
GAGTTGCAAGAAGATGTTTCCTAAATTTATGAAGCATGTGCACCATAGAAAAATCCTTGTGCTTAGTAGTTGTGTAGTTTTTTTGTCCAGTGTTAGCTTCTGCTCTCAAAATAAAATGGGATGATCAACATTTCCTTCTCTAGGATATGCTAACACTTTGCTCTAATTGTTATCCTTGAGGCATCCACATGAACATGGAATGAAAAATTCCATGAAGGGAAGCAAAGGATAGGCACGACATTCAACCTTTCCTTCAACCTGCTCAAAGGCTTGTTGTTGTGCATATCTCAAATAGAATTTCCCTTTCAGCCTTCATGCAGTTCTTCTAGTGGCACATTGATCTTGGCATAACCCTTAACAAATTTATTATAATAACTGTATGCCCAAGAAATCCATGCTCTTCGCTTTGGTTAGTTGGCTCTTTCAATCCTAGTATAATTGCTATTTTTTTTGGATCAACTAGAAAACCCTCCTTGTAGATTATATATCCTAAAAATGTGCCAAACGATGTAAAAAAGATGCACTTTTTGACGTTCAAAGATATACTTAGTATCTACAATGTTCAAACATCAAAGCGAAAGTAGTCACAATGATCCTTAACTAGGCCATATACTAACCAATCATCTATATACACTTGGAAAAATTTATAGATGAAGTCTTCAAAGGCTTGTACAACAATGCACGAAAATATTGCTGGCATATTCTTAAGTCCAAAGGGCATAAATTTATATGAAATCAACCCCATTCTATCGAAAAGGTAGTCTTGGCCCAATCCTTGCATGCAATCCAAAGTTGATGATATCTAGAGAAACCATTTATGAATGAATATATCTCACGCCCGCTACACCCTCTTGAATTTCCTCGGTGAACGGTGTAGGAAAGGATCAATAACAAAAGAAGAATTTAATACCCTGTAATCTAAAAAAAAAAATTATCCTTCCATATTTCTTTATACTTATGACCATGGGGTTGATCCATTCTGATTATTCAATTGTCTCAATGATACATACCTTTAACATGTTACCAATCTCATTTTTACTTTAACAAATTTGGATTAATTCTATAAGGTCTTTTACTTAATTGGTCGTGCACCTTGTTTGAGCTTTATCTTTATCTCCCCTAGTGATGGATGTATACCCTTTAATTCATGGCATCTTATAGGAAATAGATCCTGGAAGTCACACAACATTTCAACGATTTTGGAACTTTTGCTTTCGATTAATAATCACCACTTATCACCTCAAGAGGGTCATTTGTCCTAGTATTCACCCTTGTTAGTCTTTAATGAAAATTGGTATGCACGTGCATGCTCATCTACCTTATCTATGACCTCGTGCTCACCCTCTATGTGTTCTATGTTAAAATATTTAACCTCTTCATCATCAATCAGGAATACCAACTCGCCTTTCTCTTTTTCCTTCCACGTGTGCTCTAAGATATCCTCATCAGTTTCTAGACATGCATGTTCGTCGACATGCCCATCAAAAATTGTATCCTAATATAAGTGAGCTAAAAGCTCTTAAATTGATATGCTATCCTCCAAAGTGATGCACTTCATCAATTGTAAGTCCTTATGCACTTGAGGGTTAGATGAAAAGTAATTGAAAGTGTGCACCATACATGATGTCATGTGCTACCAATTGATAGTCTCTTGCTTAACTCAACATGTATATACCACATGCGTGCACCCGTGAAATATGGAATATAACTTATGGACCCATAAGAATGGAAATAACAAATCTCTTCCTTCTAACCAATTCTTATCACAAGCATGTATGTGAGTCTGAGAGTCGTTTTCCCATTGTATGTTGGTATCTTTGAAGGAAGGTTGTTCCTAACAAATTGTGTCAAGAATGTAATTCTTATCTCACTCCATCTAAGTAGATTATTCCTATGCATGACCTACCATTGTGTTGTTATTCCTTTCAATGAATATACCAATGTATTCCTTTTGTCTCCTTTATTGCACAATTTCTCTTCCATTACGCACAAAAATGGTTCAGGATTTTATTCCCGTGTATACCTTGGCAACACAACTCTTCCCAACCACCTAACTATCTGTGGTATGATCATCCTTATTACATACCCCCAATATTCATGACCAACCATTTCATATGTTCCATGGGCCTAATTATCACAAGAAATTCTTGTAGTATCACTGATCAAATGCACATCTCCCCATTTGAGAACTCCCTCCTTTGTTGGCTCAACACACTCGAATCGTGCACCGTCTGTGAATAGATCTGATTCAGATCTTCCTCCTTGATGGGATCTATGTAGGGTACAATCCTTGTACCATCTATAGGAATCACTACGTGTTCATCCTCATTCTCAAAACTAATGTAGCACTTATTGAAGCGTAGGTATGTGTTGTTTTCATAACACCATGGTCAACCAAGTAATGTAGGGAAGTTATCTTCCTCTACTAACTCTAGAACCTCAAAATCACCCTTGAATTTCCCCATGTATAGTGATGCTTGCACCCTTCAAAACTCTAATGGGCATTTCCCTTGTCTTATTTTCCATATACAACACACTAGAAGAAGGTTGTAGTGGTGGCCTCCCATCCTATTCCATGCATCTAAGGTAAGAATGTTTACCTCTACACTAGTGTCAATAAGGATGTTTCTCACCAGCCACCATCAATAACTACATCCAAGGTGATCTCCTTATCATATTCATGGTGTTGTGGTGGTAGATTCACATGTAATATTTGTCTTTCCCTATCCTTCTCCATGAGCGAAAAATTTCTTGTTTAGTCATTCGCCTAATAGGGGTATGATTTTTTCTTGTCTAAGCATCTGATATACTTCCCTAAGTTCATCAATGTCTTTTTAGGTACCTTAATATGTATCGTGAACTCTCTATCCCACACTTGCTCTTTTAAGCATTATATCTCCCCATGTAAATATCGATTAAGCATGTGATTTCTTGAAAGACCTCCTTCCACTACCATGCATCATGATATTTGATAGGTTGCTTAACCACTTCTCTTTAGATGAGTGGCCTTTCTCTTACTTTTTATCATGTGTGTGAAGCTTTTGTGTGTGTGGTAACTAATAAGGGATTTTCTTTTATTAATAATTGTTAGCTCCTTTCTCATCCACTACACTTTCTTGGCACTCAACATGTATCATAATTGTGCTTCTCTCATTTTTTTCTTCTTGTACATGTGAGCATATAAATATAGAAATTCTTATGGCTTGTTCCTTTTTCGTAGTACACAAGGAACATTCTTGGGTCACTCATGTTGGTAGTGATCAAATGATCTACAAGTGTAGAAAGTACCTTGAATAAACCTACCTCCATGACAAATAAATCCTCTACCAGGATATCCTCCCATATAGTCACCATTGTTGTTTTGTCTAGCTCTATTATTTTTCCCTTCATATGTTTGCAAACTTCATTCTCGTCTAGTCTGGTGCAACCTTTTTCACAATCTTCTTGGACATGATCAATCAACAGAAATGGGTTGTATCATCTGTATACACATCACAAATCTTACAATAGAGTGACACATTTATTTATGTAGCATTTGGAGAAGTGGAAAGTCTCTGACATCATGGTCCTTGTGGCATATCTCACAAGCCACTAGTAGAGCATGCACATTCATGTATAGACAACTATTATTCATATATCCCTCTACTTCACAATTTATACACCGAGATACTAGTTTGAGTGTCATGTGATGAACTAGTAGATAATACTTTCAACTGCATGGCCATAGCTATGATCGGTGCTTCAAGAAATGGGCTTACCCAACTATTTATGCTTACAACCAATTTAGCACACATAGAAACCTCTAGGGCTTCATCTGGATCTATAAATGTCTTTATGCAATAGAACCTTCTAAATGGTTTCAACAATCTACCTACGAACCATTATGTGTGCTAACTTTGATGGATATCATACAAGAGCTTCGACAAAATAGTCTTAAATCGTGCATCATATTCCGAAACAATTTTAGATAGTCCCTATTTAATTTCCTCTAGCATTTTGATGTTCTTTTATTTGAAATCGGGAATGTGAAACTCGACCAAGAAGGTGGCATGCAAGTGTCATATCCACTTTATCATCTAATGTGGATCATACTTCCTATACCAGTTGTCCACAACACCTTCATCGCGTAGTTATAAATTGAATATCCTTTCTATACGAGTAGGTGATCCTCTTAGATCTCCACAAGAGATCACATTTGTGAACATGTTCAATCGCATCCTCTACCTCCTATGTATACAAGTAATTGGAGCAACATTTCATATAAAATTTGAGGAGGTTGTTGTAATGGTGGGTTATTTCCTTGTCCTGGATTTCTCCCACATGGGGAGGACAAGATCTTGACTCGAGCCTCTGCCAATATTTCCTCCACTTGGGGATGACCAAAACCTCTCGAGCCTCCTATCGCTAAAAGCATTGTATGCACGCTAGTGGTAGAAATCATCTACATGCCAATAATTTATTCTACTGTTGCGCTTAAAGTGCTACTTCCAAAGAGTAACATACAAACAATTTGTGTAGATGTTGTGCCTACAATGCTACTCCCAAAAAAATTTTGTTGACCGGTTATCAAATCTTGTTACATGACACTAGCCACGCCATATATGCTACTTTTATCGGATGCGCCTCCTAAGTTGATGCTAGTACATATATTTCTATATCTCTATCCCAACATGGTGATCCTCAATTACCTTATTGTTCTCCATCACTATGATGATCCTCTATGTGAACTTTTGAATCCTGAGTACCATGGGAAAGGGATAAGGTTATAGGCTGGTCTAGATGTGTGCCATTGGCTCCCAAATCTTCACTAGAATCACTTCTTCTAGATGCCAAGGGGTTCCTTCTGCACTTTCCCAATATCAGAGGGACATAGTCTTGTGGCCCCTCACTCTCCTTAGGGTTCTTAACACTAGCACTTGGCCCTACTCCTCTCTATCTCAATGCCTCTTCAAGTGCCCTTTCTCATGCATCATTGTATCTACATAATATTTCTTCTCTTTCTACTTCCATCTGGCTCAACGCCATCCTTTCCAACCCTTCCCTTGTCCTTACATATGGAAGGTGTTTAGATAACCATTGGTAGGATCTCAAATCCAAGTTCAATCATCAAGATCTTGATAGCAAGTGGAAGTGTGTGTAAGTATGATCCTCTAGGCTCGCAAAGAAACTTGAACTCAACTTCCTCTGGGCACGAATACATAAATATTGCATATTCTAAAAAGTCATTGTTCAACATGTCATTCCACCAATGATCTACTAAGTGTGTCCATGACTTATACAAATCAACAAGTGTTTGATACTTATTCTAGTTCCACACTTTTCTCTACCCCATTTGAATCTTGTTGATCTTTGTGTACATTGCTAACCAATCATATAAATCCCTTGGAAATAAGTTGAAGAATGTCTCGTAAAAAAAATCATATAGGTTTTCTTCAACCCATTTACGAGGATTGAAATTAACACTGATACTATATATTTGTGCAAATTTTGCTTCACCTTTGTGTAGCCAACACTAAATATTCTACGGGGATATCCAAAACACCATGTACATACCACATTGTGTGAGTTTAAATGAAAGAAGGTCCCAACAATTGAACTAAAATGTTGCGTTAAAGTATAGTTCCAACAAAACCTTGTTGGGCATGATGACACATCACCCGAGTATATCCTAAGTGCTCACCCAAAGCACACGCAACTCTACTAGGTCCCTCTTTGTGTCTAAATGCCAAGATGTATTCTTGCATTCATGGCTAACATAACATGCAAATATACTTCAGGAAGAACATGAAATACCGTAACATGCATAGAGACAATTGATCATCAACCAAAAGGGAGGTGTATATTCATTACAATCATGATGATTTACTACATCAAGTATGACATTACACACTACATACTCATGCACAAGGTAGGACTCGCTATGGACTCTAACAACATCAACACTTAATCCGCACTAACTTATTACATGGATATATACACACATATATAGGGCAGGAACCTGTCCCTTTACCACTTACATGATTTAATCTAAACTTAGACCACCCCTATACATAGCTTGCATGCTTTTCCAAGTCACACTTCCTATATTTAGACGCCTATCCTGTGACTCTCTATACACGACATTCTGCTTTATTTATGGAAGCTTCATATTTATCTTGTGCATTATAAATATCTTATGTCACATGTTCTATAAATATAGTTTCCTCCCTTATGCATGCTTCAAGTCTATTATTATCCCTCCACATTTATTCATGCTTTTTTCTATTTTCATCTTGCCTTGACAATCATGTCAACACATGTGATTTTTCCTATTTTTAACCTACCTTGGAAATATGACTAACCCCTTGTCTTAATTGTTCCCACATGCAACCTTTTTGCATGCTTCTTCATCCTCCTGTGCATCCTTTCATGCACTTCTTCAACCCTTGCAAATACTTTGATCATGCTTCTACTCGCACCCTTATGCACATCCTTGGCCTTCGTACATGTCCCGTACTTAGTCGATTTCTTGGTCCAACATTTTTTTTTAGCTTTTTGGAATGTGAGAGAGAGGGGAATGGATTGTAAGGGTGTGACCTAGTCGTGTGTGTGATCAAGTAGGAGAGGGTAGAAAAGGAGGTGGAGTTGATAGAGGGAAATAGGTTGATAGAAGGGCCCCAGTCACATCTATGATTGAGAGAGGAGGAGAAGACAAAGAAGGGGGTGAATCAAGGAACCAATGGAGAGGAGAGGTGCGACAGGTAAGGGATCACGACCCAGTTGGGGCATGATCGGGTGAGGGAGGGGTGAGGTGGGGGTGTGGGAAGTGGGGGGAGGGGTTATGGATGATGGGGTAGGGGTTTTACCCTGTTGTGATTGTGACCATGTTGTGTAAGGGATGGGGTGGTTGTTTGGGAAGCAGAGGAGGTTCAAAGGAAGATTGAGAGAAAATAGCTTCTACCTTATAATGGTATAGAAATAGAACTAAAATAGGGTAGAGAGAAGAAGGTTGGTTGGTCATAGTTGTGGTGATAGAGATAAAGGGGAGTGCAAGTGTAAGGGAGGCGTCGAGAGGGAAAGCTTGGTCATGAACATGAATGAGTACGGTGGGGGGTGTGGGAAGGTGAATGGTGCATGGTGAATGGAAAAGGTAGAGGCTTAGTTGCAAGTGTGATCGGGTAAGGGTAGGCAAGGTTGAGCATGATGATGAGGTTGGAAAGTGACTCAATGGTTATATTAGAAGTGTGTAGCAAAGGAGGTAGGGTTGTGCCCCATTCTTAGGCGTGACTGGGTGGGGATGCGAGGTCGTGAAGAGAGGTAGTTGAACATGCCGACGTAGTGGGACAAATTTTGAAAGGTGGAGAACAAATGGGAACAAGTGAGCTAGATTTCTGAGATGGATAGAGAAATTATGTATGGGTCACGATTACGAACCGCATTGGGGTGAGCTAGGCTATGTGCATTCGGTGGTCGAGTTGGGGTGGTGAGCTAGGAAAGGTGTTGAGTAGAGGTTGCAGGTGGTTACATGACATCAGATTGTAGATTGGTTGTGCCTACGACTAGGGTGAAGTGAGGAGATGGGGAAAAGGATGAACTAGAGTGTGTAAGGGACCAAAGTGTGTAAGGGGTATACAGAGAGCGCAAAGGACCAGAGCATGCAAAGGAATGACTGGAGTGTACAATGGACCAAAGTGCACAAGGGGATGATGAGAGAATGTAAGGTACCAAAGCACGCAAGGGGAAAATCACAGTGTGTATAATGGGCAAGATGAAACATGTAAGGGGATATATACATAAGGGGCCGAGTGTAAGACATAAAATGAGAAAATGATCTCACTAAAAAAATAAAGGGCAAACACTTCTTTGACCGAGATAGGATTTTTTTTGAAAATTACTGAGAATGCAACAAATGTGATGCATATAAGATTTAAATAATGAAAGACCTGCATAAACATGATTGATGGAAAATTTTGAGGCAATCATGCTCTGCGACTAAGACAGGGAAAAATATGGACTTAGAAAAGATGTCGAAACTAATGTAGAAATATAAAACAATGTTGTAGAAGATAGAAACGATTATGAGATGCGAGCTAGATACAATGAAAATATTTGGAATGGGGTATTTTTAACAATATGGTGTTGATTTTGGAAAGTATGTGTATTTTTTGTTTTTGTTTTTATTTTTTGTGTTTAAATTCAATATGTTTTGATGTAGATGAAATTGTATCTTAGTCGGGTTAGGATGCCTAAGGGTTTTAAGGATTATCTCTGGCCACCAATGATGTCTGAATGAATATCAATCACTAGAAAATTTATGGTCATGGACTTACCCCTTAATCAATTGGGATGGGGCCGTTACCATAGACAAATTTTGGTTTACCTCATGGGTGGAAACTAGTCAATCGGAATGGGGCATTGCCCTTTTCTTTCAAGCGGGCACTCTCAATTAGCTAGCTAATTTAGGGTTCTTGTGGTACTCCTCATAATGATTTTTAGGGATTATGTCCAAGTACTTCCCATATTTATGTGGGTGGGTATTTACCCTTATTTCGAACCTTCAATGATTCTATATAGTAAATGTTCTTTCCCAATTATTTCCTTTAAAAAAAAAACAAAATGTGTTTATATATATATAATTATAAATATAAATTGCAAAACAATCGCGTTTGTGACTACCTTACAACAGATTGTTATATATTTTGTTTTTGGTGAAAAATCACAACACTTGTGCTAAAACTAGCTTCATGCCAATTTTTGTTTAGAAGATCTACAAAACTAAGTGTTAGGTGTGCAACCAAAATGTTAAAAACAAAATAAAACCAAATTAAAAGGACTATAAAGCCTTAAAGAAGATAATATTAGATTCAAAAAATAAAACAATTTACCCATAACCAAAATGGTCCCACTATGGTCACCAAAATGTACACCTAGGTTAAGGTTACCTACAAGATGTTTTATTCGATATGAAAATCTCCAAATCAATGTTATTGAATAAATAGGGTTACATTGCCATTGAAAAGAGAAGGAAAACCACAAATTCTTTCTATGAATAAAGTGGGTAAACTTCATGATCTAAATCTATAACTTGCATGCAAATACACTTAGAAAAATGTTAGTTATTTTTGATGGTCGGGGGACATGCCTTAGTCATAACCTTAATCATTTAAGGAGATAAAATAAATTTTATTGAAGAAAATGACAAAAAAATGAATGGTATACTTGATTCAATTGTAAACCAATCATGAGTGAGTTTCACTTTGAAAATCGCATGGAGGTTGTGAGCTATCCACGGTGCCACTAGCACATGTTGAAATTTTGCAAAAAAAGTGATCTTTTGAGTTACACTAGTCCTTAGTGTTCCACATTCACCTCTGTAAAACCTACAATAATAAAATATGCGAGCAAGGAAGTAAAAATCAAGTATGGGCTCAAGTGCAAACAAAGTCAAGGGAAGATCAAGATGATAAAATGATGGGGTGAGTGGTGTTTTTATAGTTTTCAAGTGCATACAAGATTGTGACACATATGGGTGCAATGTGAATAAATGGGTGGGATTATAAAGGTTCATAGTGCATTGGTCATGTAAATGGGTAGGTGGGATGGACAAAATTAAATGTGAGTGGGTGAGGGTTAGTAAATGAGTGATGAGGTGTCTTTTATCACCATTTTGTGGGGTTTTATAATTTTTAGTTACTTTTGTGGGATTATTTGATTTTTTTGGGATTATTGTGTTTTATGATGTTTTTGGTATTTTTGAATAGGATACCTTATGCGCAAGGTGTGTTTTTAGTGTCTACACTATGTAGCCTCCATGTATCTATTCTATTAAATCGACACTACATATTTGGCTAAGGCCATTTATTGTAACAATCGTAGTTGTGAATTAAGTTATGGTTTTACCTATAAATACCCAATTATAAAGCTTTATTATGGTCATATCCTTATAGAGAGAATATTTTGAACATTTTAATGTATTTTCTTTAGTTATCGTGTTTCTCCTTTGTATTCCACCCTAGATCTTGATGTGTACATGCACTCTTTTTATCGGTTGAAGTAAATATATTCTAATCATTAATATATATATTATTAGTTTTTGGAGTTAATGTTTATTCCTGCATGTCCAATGACATTTCAATCCTATTTACTCTATAATAGATTCCTCGAGACTCTTACACTTGCTCATATATTGATTGAGTGAATGTTGGTATGAGTGTGAGTATGGT